>PVIA01002603.1:0-82994 GCA_004024845.1 Tonatia bakeri
GGTTAACCAAGGGACCTTCCCAGTTGATTATATCTCACTTTAAGTTGCCTGAAATCCATTCTTTTTAAATCCTTAAATGAGATTTTCTCTTTTTCCCTGTTAGCACTTTACTTTTGCCTGGAGCATGAGCTCATTAGAATGAATAAATTTTTCTTAATAGAGTTGCAACTATTTGTATCTTCATGAAGTCTGTTTTACCTTGGATGATGGAATAACTCTTTAATTCCACATATCTAATGGGGTCAGCAAAGGTTAACACATATCTTTTAGTTGAGGAAAACCATGAAGTGTTTCAGTTTCTAAATTCACCTGGGCACTGCTATGATTTAGCAATTTTCTCAGTAGAAATTACTTTTAAATTCCACAAATGAAAGATGCTTCCGAGTAAAAGAAGAGAAAGATGCATCTAGTGTGACTAGAGGCCACCTCGCATTGGTTCCTCTCTCCCATTCCCTGTGACTGGGCCACACCCAGGACCTCCACTGCTGCAGGTGTGTCCCTCTTGGTTGGCAGTTCATTTTTCTTCACTGCGTTATTTTATCTGAGGCAAGTTAGTCTTGGCACAATTTCTACAAGTTACCAATGTTTCCACGTAAGTGACTGTCAGGGATGACATTTTGGCAGTAGGGAAAGAGTGTCAGATTGTTCTGTGTTATCAATGAGGTCATGACAGCTTAAGCGAAATCATGAACACAAGATTTTGTCCTCAGTCAGGGCCACAAGACCTCTGTGTGGGTCACGTGGTCCTTTGCAGTGGTCAGCTGCTCCTGCTGTGCCCGAGACCAATCCTGGCGGAGGGCAAGGTGGCTGAGAAGCAAGTGCGTACTAAGACAGCCGCAAGAATAATTTTTTCTTTTTTGCAAATGCAAAGAGAGAGCAACACTTCACACAGAGAAGTATTAAAAGAAAATTAAACATTGGCATTGACTTATCTGAAAACTTCCAGGAGACTTTTCAAATTCTATGATGTGAAGTTCTCATCTGCTTTGACCATCGTCACCAACACCGAAGGTGAAAACGAGGCTTAACCAATTCCCCAGTCCATGCCCACGAGTTTAAGGAGCAAAATTTATAAAGGAATTTCCACAAGCAATCTCAGACTACTTAGCTAGACCTTTCTGAAAGAACACATATGCATATCTTATATTTAGTTAAACGTAAGCTCTCCCTAGACCAAGGAACTGGTGTGCCTTTGAGTCAGAAATTCAAAGGCTCGCTGCCTACTCTCATTCTCACCTTTGGGCAAGCTCCCACCCGAACAAGCATACCAGACATGTCCCCGTTTCCGGGTCACAGATGTCACTGTGGTTGTTACAGCTGCAGGGCACACAAGGAGCAAGCAGAAGGCGAGGTCCCCTGTCAGCACCCTGCGGAAGCTTCCCTCTGTAGTAACCGGGGGCACAGTTCTGAAGGGATGCAAAAGGGAAGGAAATGAATGAACAACCTGATTTAAAGATGGGCCAATGACTAGAATAGACATTTCTCAAAAGAAGATACACAAATGGTCAATGAGCACATGAGAAGATGCTCCACGTAACTAATCACCAGGGAAATGCAAATCAAAACCTCCCACACATGAGGGTGGCTTTATTAAAGAAAAAACAAAAAACAAAAAAAAAACAGAAAACAAATCCAAGTGTTGGCTGTTGGCAAGGATGGAGAAACCAGAACCCTTGTGCTTTGCCAGAGGGAATGTAAGATGGTGCAGTGCCGTGAAGGGCAGTATGGCAGCAGCTCAGAAATGAAAAATAGGATTACCGCATGATCCAGCACCTCGACCTCTGGGCATAAACCCTAAGGAACTGAAAGCAGGATCTTGGAGAAATATTTGTACACCCATCCTCATAGCAGTACTAGTTACAAAAGCCAAAAGGTGAAACAACCTAAGTGTCTGTTGATGGGTGAATGGATAAACAAAATAGGGTCCATACAAACAGCAGAGTATTATTCATCAGTAAAAAAAGAAGCACATCACATCCAGACACGTAGTGCAACATAGATTAACCTTGAAGACACTACACTAAGTGAAATAAGGCAGTCATAGGAAGACAAATACTGTCTTTCGATTCCACCTGCACGAGGGACCCAGAGTAGTTAGTCATAGATACAGAAAACAGAGTGGTGGTTACCAGAGACTGGGGGTGTAACAGGGTGCAGCCAAGAGGGGGACCCCAAATAGGGATTTAGAATGGGGTCCAGAACTCAAGGTGTCCAGGAAACATTAGAAAAACATATATAGGATGTCCTCACCCCCACAAGTCTGAGCTGGGGGATGGGACACATGGAACAGGGCCATGAAGAGCTATTTTGTACAGCAACAGCTTTGCAGCTAACCTCTGGCATGGTCATTTAACATATCTATAACCTTTAACTGGTTTCACAGATATGTTAAACAGCTGTGGCCAGGCCTTGAGCCAGGGTTAGCTACAGGGATGGGAGTGACTTCCACCCAAGATGTAACTGGGAGACAACTCCCCCTGGTTACAGCACCTGTGTGAGAGCTTGGAGAATACTGGCTCCATGCCATGGGGCCACACCTGCCCAGACTCATGATGGCAGCCCAGTAAAGCTGGAAGAATATGGGAATGCTGGCAGGTGTAACTGATTGTAAGAGGGGTTGGAAATGGGGCTGCAGAGGAAGACTGGCATGGGGAATTAAACCCAGGCAATGTAGCCATGCCGGGGGAGAACCACGCGGTTTTGGCAGAGGGGGGACCCTACAGCTTTGGTGAGAGTCAGGACCACATGGCTTTGGGGTACTCCCTTTTGCCATGTGGCTTAGGAAGCAGGAGAGACTTTGCCTGGAAGAAAAGGGGTGAAAGGACTCTTGCTGGTGGACCATGAGAAGGTGCCACATGGCTTTGGATTAACTGGAGATCATGGCAGTGACACGGCTGATGGTGCCGTAAGCCCAAATCACGGACTTTTACTTCTTTTCCTGAGATATGGTACCCCAGACTAGGGCAGAGGGAGAAGGAAGGACTGTCTGTGTCTGTGGGTATCCTAAAGGACTTTAGTATTTTAATGAAGACAGTGGGACACTACTCTAAGTCTGTATAGCTTTTAAACAAATAATTCCTTTCCTTTTCACAAATCTCTGGCATTGAGAGACGTCTTTCCTCTAGTGGTGGGATAGTGAACCTAGTGGGGGGGACCCTGGAGAAAAAAAGGGGGGTCCTCTTGGTAGTAGTATATCATACACCCCCCCTCGGGTCTGTTCTGTAACAGGGGAATGAGGAGTTAGTGTTTAATGAGTACAGAGTTTTTGTTTTGCCAG
The DNA here is from genome assembly GCA_004024845.1 of Tonatia bakeri. Classification (NCBI taxonomy): domain Eukaryota; kingdom Metazoa; phylum Chordata; class Mammalia; order Chiroptera; family Phyllostomidae; genus Tonatia; species Tonatia bakeri. Next base: position 3,278 of record PVIA01002603.1, read on the forward strand.
ATGAATAACTCTAAAGAAGATTGGTTGTGCAACTATGTGAATATACTTAACACTACAGAACTGTACACTTAAAATGGTTAATAAGGTGAAGTTTACATTTATGCATATTTTATCACATTAAAAATTTAAGGGAAAATAATATAATAGATAGGCATGAGTGCTGTTCATCACTTAGAGCTGCAATAACAAGCATATTTCAACGCGAAACCAGAACCAGGGATTTTAATCACGGTCTCCCACCTGACACGAGAGTCCAGCCGTGCCGGGCGGACAGAGGCACTTCTCCAAGAGGGAGGCCCCCTCCCTGCCCGGGGGGTGCTTGTCAGCCTTTCTGCCGACATCCATGGAAATGTTTGAGATCCTGTGAAACCAGTGTGTTGAGGAGTATGAGAAAAAACACTAACTTTTAGAAAGACACTTTCTAGAAATAGCACGTTACATAATAACATTTGCACATATATCAAACCCAAGCTTTGCTACCACTCAGGATTATAAAAGAAATGTGAGAAAGCATGTTAATACTGTCATTACAGAGTGACGGCTCTCAGTCGACACCTTAGAACTCGAAAACAGTGTTACAGAAACTATGCCCGAAAGACCTCCTGAAGTGCCACTTTGGCGGCTTCCCTTACGAGTTAAGTACTAAGCGAGCAGGTGACACAATTCTCGATACATTATTTATAAAGAAATGAGCATTGCAGTTTAAGGGCAGAAAATAGCAGAACTTAATATTGTTTTCTACATTTTATCCTCACCTAAGATATCACCGTTATGTACTTGTATTTTATATGCACTTTAGTATGGAAGATAGATAATCTATGTCATTTTTCATACACTTCATACTAATATTAAAATTTAATAAGGTTTTGGTGGAGAACAGAAATACATATATTAATAAAGATAGGAGGTAATGGGGGTGAAGTAAATCAAATCCTTCAGTTCGCTCTCACATAAGAAAAGTATTTTTAAAATTCTAGAAGTTTCCAAGTACCTGCTTTGCTGTAACCCTTGACCATAGGATGCTTTGATGAGGATGTACTCGATGTTGCTAAGAACAGACATGAAATCTGAGCGTGTGACAGGTTTTTCAGAAACAGAATTAAAATATTTCCAATAATTCTGTGGATGAAAACACATTCAATTAAATTCAGAGTATGAATTCTCAGAAGCATGTGAACTTACAAAGAAAGTGATTCTTTTATATATTTCTCCAGAAATGAGCCCAGTTCTGTGCATGACACTAATTTAACTGAGGAAGACCTCCTGTCACCTCCCAGGGGCAGCAGCAGTGCCGGTGTCATTTACCCACAGACACATGTCATCTATAGCAGCCACACCAGGGACGGCTGATCAGCATCTGCCCAGTGAACGCATACACACTGCCGGATTCGGGCAAGTCCAAAACAAAGACTTCCTACCATTGTGTCCACACAGGTGGACGCTTGTATACCAAGATAAAGGATTCGAATGCAATTCCCACTAAATTAACATAAGCTTTACGGCTATATCTTCAGAATAGGAATTTGAGTCATTTTTAGAAACTTGCCAAACCCACTGAGATTTTGACCTCAGGGTCTCTGAGATCACTCTCTCACTAGCAGCTGAACGACTTCACTGCAGACTTCACTGCATCCGTAGCAAGTTCACGCCCTCGCGGGGCTCATATGAAAAGCATGCACGGTCACCTCTTTCATTTCCACTGCTCGCTCTTGTCTCACTCCGTTCTCCGGTGCAGGCGCATCCATGTAAATGACTTGCTTTCGGGTCCGGCCTCCTCTGATCAGCACTTGAGGCTCGAGGTTGGAGGTGCCCACACCGTTGGCAGAATAGAAGGCCACACTGTACTTCAGTTTGCCACCATAAGCCATGAGCTATCAAATAACATATTGTTGTTTACTTCTCTGACACAGCATTCGTTTAAAAATGTTTCATTACAAGCCTGCTGCCGTTTGGAAGAAATCTTGTATTTTAAAGAAAACATCATATGGTTGGAATATGTTGTCTAGATTTTGCTTCCTTCTAATTCTACTTAGTTCTGGATAGTTAAGTTGACTCAAGCTAGAGTCTTTTTTTTTTTTTTTTTTGGTTAAGTAGATAATTTTTACAAAGTTTTTAAAAACTAAATGTATTGCGGTAACATTGGTTAATAGCATTATATAATGTTCAGCTGTCACCATTATGATTCAACATCTGTGTGCTCCATTGTGTGCCTGTCGGCCAAAGTCCAGTTTCCTTCCTTTCCTATTCAATGTGTAATACTAGGCCCCTTCACCCACTCCGCCCTCCCTCATCCCCTTCCCGCTAATGTGTGGGCTATCATACAAGGTTTTTAACCACTTTACTGAGGTATGGTTGTCTATAAAAAGCCACATACATTTAATATATACACCTGTGACACCATCACCCCATCAAAGCCACAGACACACCCACCACCTCGCACTGTCTCCTCTCCATGACACTAACAAGGGTAAGCTCCAGAATAACAAATCAATATAGTAATGGTCCCAGTTATTCTCAGACTCCTTTGAATCATAAATTATCTATGTCTGTAGGCTCACGAGATGTATATTTGCAAGTTTTAATGATCAGGGTGAATCCCCACCCAGACTCTGATGTTTACATGAAGAAAGAATGCAATTCAACATTCTTTCTCCCAGACTGAGTGGCAATTTCCTGAGAAAGACCTCGGAGGTATAGCACCCAGGCTTGTACTGAGCTTAAATCAGTAAAAACAATAAATATTTGTTGAACAACTTTAAGAACAAGAAAAAGAACATGATTTGAACTTTAAGACTTCAAAATTAATCCTTACATATAGGGAGATTTTTATAAGTGTTAAACTTCTCTATCCCCACTCAGAAGGGGGAGTTAATAACCTCTTCTGTTAATGACAGGCCAGCACGGTGTGTTGTGACTCAAATGACACCCGCTCCTCTGGGAATGGTTATGGCTTTAGGATGGGGGTGGCCTCACCTGGTCGCCCTGGAACTGCCCCGGCAGCCGCCAGTAAAACGGCTCTGCGTGGACATGCTGTCTGACAGTCACGGCGTCCAGGAGGACATCAGGGGCCTGGTGATACACCCCTCGGGTCGTGCCCCTGAGGTTACTCTGAGAAACCACACGCAGAAGGGGCTGATCTGAGCCCAGTGTTATCTAGGCAGAGAAGGGAGGAGAAACGCACTTTAGAACATGAACTAACTCCATACCTTTGATCTGCCAGATTCCACCACTGATTCACAGACAAGATAGTTTCAATATTAAAACAGGAATAATAATAACTTTCCCTTTAAACTTGAACATCTGGGTTAAAATGAACTAAACATGTTTTAAGCTATGGCATTTAAGCTCGAATTGGTGCTACATGGCAACGACGTTCAGTCACATGGAGGAGGCTGCTGAGATGTGTTTTTTATTTCTCCAATGAGCATTCTGACAGATTAGCTGAAGAACGACACAAATGCTTTTAGTTCCAGCTCCATGTATTTCTTTGGATGGCAGAGGCAGAGTTGATTCATAACGAACCCAAATTAGTTTCTCAGTAATTCTGATGCCAAAAAGTAGAATTTAGTGTAAGTATTTGACTGTTTCTCCTTAGCCCAATCTGACTCCCAAGGGGGTATGGGTTAAACACAGAACGTGGTAACTGCAAGCCTAACTTACTGGCGTCCTCACATAACCCTCCACCTCGGAGCAGAGTTGAGACAGCCCAAAGCAGAAGCACGGGGTGCACCCCAGAGGGTTGTCAGCATGGAGGGCGTAGGTGCCAGCTCGACACTCACTGCACTGAAGGCCAAGGACATTTTCCTAAAGGGGAAAAAATAGCAGACTCATTTTTACCTGAAAGAAAGAGAGACAATTTCTGAAGAAACGGAAATGAAATAAACCAAACCATAAAAATAATTTTGGATCAACAAACATCCCTGAACTAGCTGTTGCTTAGGTAAATTCCTTAACCTCTGTGAGGATCAGTTCTCTCAAAAACTCAATGGGTGATTCCCAAACACAGCTGATGATCAGAATCATCTTGGAAGCTCTAGGAAAATACAAATTCCCTGATGAGAATCTCCTGGAGGGGCCACCAGAGGGGACCTCCTGGAGATCAACAGGCAACTGCTGATCAGTTCTGAAGAACGAGCGTTCCCTTCCTCATCCCCGGTCACTAGCCAGCCCCTACTGTCCAGCTTCCATCTCGCCAGACCCAGGAAACAGCCAGAGAAGGTAGACAGTGATCTCCTTATAACAAACTACAATGGAAAAACTAGTGGAAATATGTGGAATGCAACATGATGTTGAAATCTTCCCTTCCGGGAAAATAAGAAATATGATTTTCCTTTAGTCTGGCTAGCACATACAAAAGAATAATTACTTAACAGCTCTAAAATCACAAATCTTTAGCCCTGGGTTATCTGTTTTATCTGTACACCCAAGACAAACCTGCTGCCCAGCCAACTGGATCATACGACAGAAAACTCAGAGTGTTTCTCCATCAGTGCCACTGTCTGACACCTGTAATAACCTGTAAAAATTCCACTTAAAGAACCATCCATAGTTCTAGAACAGCATACACAGACTTACACTCAGACCTAGAAGGCAGTGTGAACACACTGTGAGACGCGTCTGAAACCTAGCTGCTTAATTAAATAGTTAAATGCCCAAAAGTCAGAATGATGAGTGAGAGAGGAAGAAAGTGGGGCTCCAAGGACTGGTACCTTGCAAGAGCAGGCACCAGTTTCCTGTGCACAGCTGCAAAGACCCTGTTCCTCCTCACAGGTGTCCGCCAGCGTGCCTCTCAGGTTGCAGTCACAGGCCACACAGTCTGGAAAGTCCCGGAAACCCAGGGAGCACTGGCCGCAGCTCGGGCCACCAAATGCAGGCTTGCACTGGCAATGGCCAGTGAGCACGTCGCACCGGTGACTGGCTGACCCTTCCCCACTGCAATTGCAGGCCTGAGAGAAGAAAAAAAAACTTAAATAAAAAGGCAGCTTTTACATTTTTGTAAGGTACACACATTAGGATGACAGGAAAACACTAACTATGGGGGAATTATACGGATGAGTGGATATCTCTTGCCACTGCTATATGGATTCGCTTTGCCATGTGCCAACAGGAGGCAAGGACTGTATTGCTGGACCTGAAGTTTAATCTGCTTTATACGTCTACACTGTCCAGCCTCATCATTTTAGAAGCCAAGTAATGTTTCTAATTTCAAAACACAAACTATATCTAAGCTGAACTGAAAAAAGTTACACAGAAAATTAGAAACCTCGAATATCGGACATAACCATCCCCCCCAATAAAGTGATTTATGCCCTTGTCCTAAAGGATAGTGACGTTGCAGAATACATTTAAAAGGCACTAGAATACATGTTTGATCTTCTAACCATCAATTCCACAGCTAGATTCTTCAAGAAAATTTAGAATGAAGTATTTCAGGGTGCTGCTTCTTCCACTTTGATTCCTACAATCTGTATTGGGTTTTAATACAGCTTATTCAACAGGTGAAAATCAAGCGAATGGGTAAGAGAAAAGGAACAAAGCTCGCTACAGCAAAGGAATTTTCCGTCAGGAACAGGCAGAGATGGCAGTGCACACCTGGCATCCGAGCTCCGGGTCGTAGCCCCAGTATCCGTCCTCGCATTCTTCGCACGTTACGCCGCGAGTGTGAGGAGGGCAGATGCAGGCCCCCGAGTGTGGGTCGCACGAGTTCTGAGTGTGAGCGCAGTCACAGGCTACAGCAAAGACAGAGGGTGGTGTCACACGTCAGGACCACTGGTGCAACCGAAGGGGTAAGAGCCGATGCTACAAGCAATTTCCTTTTATTAATAATCTAAACCGTTCTAGTCCCTAAAAAAGACCACATAACCCCCAGGACCCCTCTGTGTCTCATGGAAAGTGGTTGCTCCTTCCAGCCAAGAAATGCTGCTGGGAGAGGGGTCATCCGGACGCTGTGAGGGAAACAGAGGAGAGACCGGGAAAAACCTGGAGGGGTGGAAATAACGGTAAGAGCTGGTATTTATCAAGCATTTTTTGTATGCCAAATGCTGTGTTAAAGACTATATGCAGCCTTAAAAATAACTCCTGGATGGAGATTATAATTAGCCTCTCCATTTTACAAATGAGGACAGTGAAGCCAAGTAATTAATCTAAGCTCACACAATTAGGAGAACCTGACCAAAGCCTATGGATGTACTGAGAACAGGGAAACAGAGAAAAGGCATAAAATCCTGTAGGAGACACAGGATTTCAGGCTAAAAGGAGAAAAAGTAAAGGGACTCAATAGAGTTAGAGGCAAAGGCGGGGCTCAAGGAAATGTCTGTGATAAAGTCTCAATAATTTATTTAAAAGCTTACCTGTACAGCCACCATCCTGGAATGCATAGAAGCCACGTGCACACCTGTCGCACCTTTTCCCAGCTACACCTGGAATGCAGTGGCACTGGCCTTCCTCCGTGCAGTCACCCGACATGGAGCCCGATGGGCTGCAGTTACAGGGCAGGCAGCCACGCCCTGTGTCCAGCCCGTAATAGCCACGCTGTCGCACAGAGGGACAGAATCATGGAAGCCAAAATATGGTGTAACAAGTGACTGATGATATTAGAATGTTTTTCCAATCAAACATGGGGTGTTTCATAGAATCATAAAGTGTTCGTGACATCATTCTACTCCTTTGTAAATGGAAAACATCCTCTAGATAGGGAGGCACAGCCCACACCAGCCATGTGTTGGGCATTAGCTCTTTCTAGCAGTCACAAATTCATTTCCTTTGAAATCTTAGCCAACGTTAAGATGTCAGTTACATACATTGCTGACAAATACTTTAATTATGTGCGAGGGCCAGTAGGCATCTTACCGAACACTGGTCACACCGCTGTCTGGTCACGTGAGGTTTGCAGTCGCACCGTCCGGTCTCACGATGGCAGACGTCAGAGAGGGAGCCCCTCCCGTGGCATCCACAGGCTAACACACACACAAAGACACGCTGTGTTCACTTCTGGGGGTGGTCATAGTGAGACCCCTGGACCCCAAAGGAAAATTTGTAAACATTCATGTTTCAAGTCACAAAACAAAAAGAAGTAAATACTCGTATATTGCTTTGCAGTAACTTTAAATATTTAGTATTTTCCTGAAGAGTAAGCTGAAATAGGGTTGGTAGAAGAAACCATCACAGAGAAAATAAAACTACTAAAGCTATTAAAATAATAATTAGCAAACTAACTTCACCAATTTCATAAAGTCCGTGAAATTTTTTCAATAACCTACCAATGTATATCCATAATCTTCATTAAAAACATGCAGTGTAGATTTCAAAATCAATTTAGCCATTTGCTCTCACTCTAATTATGTCTATATTTATTACTATTTTAAAGCTCAGTTATACCAGTCTAGATAAATACTGTATTTCATAATTCAATGAAAAAGATTTCCTTGCTCTAATGCATGAGTCATCTGTAGTTCCAATAGACTTACCTTCAGGCCAGACTTTTTGGTTGTATCTACAGTTAGACTGTTGATGATTAAAGCCACATAATCCACCACCTTTTCAAAGTGATGCAGTTTAATGGGACCGAGAAATGTTTAATTGATATCCATCCCACAGCTATCAGTGTGCACTTAATTTAAACTATTTAATATTCTCACTAACACAAGATCACGAACACTTGGACTCAGAAAATACTCCATTTCGGTTGTGTGGTGCAATGGTGCAAAAGGGAAAAAAAGTGCAAATTATCCGCCGCTGGAGCACACTGTGCAGCAGCGCACTGTGGTCGGGGGCAGAGCGCTGGAAGGCCCTGGGAATGGGAGGTCAGAAGTAGTTCCATCTCCTTGACTGACGAAGCCCAAGCACTGGGCCCCTTTGTCACTGGAGGTTTTCTCTGGTGTAAGCGGGCTGATGCTATGGGCTCCTGCAGAGGCTGGTGGAGTGCCGTGGGCCCCACTCACTGCTGCCCGTTCCTGCTCTGTCCATTCTGTAGCCAAACGTTGAACGCCCTACTAACTCTTTGTATCACACATGCCTTTATGTTTCTTGTATTTCTGATGCTTTGACTTCTGGGGCCTTGCAGACTCTGGAGAGACTATCCTTTCCAGGACTCTTCAATTCCCACAGAAAGTGAACAGCTACAGTATCTTTCATATGCAAACCAACCAATCCAGAGCCTTTACTGGGATCTGACATCCCACTATCCACTTACCCTAATCACCCAGGGCCATGCTTGAGACAAGTAGGGGCAGGCCCTGTGCCCCAAAGCCTGCCGAAATTATTCAAACCAACTGATTATAAACCAGTTTACCTTGCCTTGCCCTTCCCTCCCTGCAGAAACTTCTAGCACACATTTTCCTTTCTGACCAACTGGGAGCTTCCCTGGATGGCACCCTCCATGCTGGCATCTGTGAGAAACAAACTGTCTTCTCAATGGTAGTCATGTCCTGATCTGTTAGCCTTGCCATACCTAAACAATAATAAAACCTATGTTTTCAGACAATCCTCAGCCCTGCCTAGTGTAGCTCAGCAGACTGAGTGTGGGCTGTGAACCAAAGGGTCGCCAGTTTGATTCCCAGTCAGGGCACATGCCTGGGTTGTGGGCTGGTCCCCAGTGGGGGCCACGTGAGAGGCAACCACACATTAATATTTCTCTCCCTCTCTTTCTCCCTCCCTTCTCCTGTCTTGAAAAATAAATCAATAACATCTTTTAAAAAATTCTCATTAAAACAATCATCAGCATCCAACCATTCTCCACTGCTTCCCATTGAAAACATCACACATATATACACACACACCCCCCTTAGCTTTCTCTCCAAAGTTCCATCTCCCGGACACTCCTATCCTCTCACTCTCTCCCTCCCTTCCCTTTCGCAGGCACTGTCCAGTGCCCTCTTGGCCCCTTATCTGCTAAACAACGTCTCTTAAGGTCTCCAGGGACTTCCCAGGTGCAAATCCAGTGAGCAGATTTTCAGTCTTCAACTTACCATGTCGTTTTATGGGTACGGGACCCTGTATCACTCTCTCCCTCGTACCAAGCCTTGCGGACGCCCACCCTTCTGTTTCTCCCTAGCTCTCGTTGTTTTCCTCTGTGCCTCACTCACAGCCTCCCCTTCCTCAGGGGAAAATTAAAATTCATTGTACGTGTGATCGTCACAAAGCCTGTATCATCCTACATGCCAGTCAGTTGGTGCCTGTCACGTTGGAGGCAACTTCATTTAGCCTTTGCAACAAACTTAGGAGGAAAGCACTCTAATTTTCTCTGTTTTTTTGGTATGGAATCTCAACCTTAAATATATGTAACTTGCCATAGGTCACACAGCTTCTATATCCTTCTATAACAACAATTATAATAGCAATTATTAATACAAATTGTTCACATAAATAATACTAATTTAAAATAGTAGCTGATTACCAACTTCCATGTATTTTACATATATTTTAATTATCCTAAGAACCCCACTTGACTCATTTCATAGAGTATGAGAGCCTGGCAGGGTGCCCACACCCTTTTCTCCCTCAGCGCCACTCTGCCCTGGACGATCGGACCCACACCACTGCGTCGGCTGCACGCGAGACCCGGCACTTCTCCGGTTTCCATTTCCTCCCTGAGTCCTGCACCCCCGACTATTCAAACTTGTCCCAGAAACCCCATGAGACATCCCATATCGGTAGTACCGAACACTGGGGTTTTCACCTGGCTTCACCTAATAAAATATGGTACGTTAGTGTGTAGAAGCGATCCCTGGGAAGCCCAGAAGAGGGACCCTGTAGATCTGGAAGGATTTCTAATGAAATACCCCAAAACCGTTGAACAAATTCATCTCATCAAAGCTCGGGATGGAGAAGGGGGAGATGAAAAAAGAATGCACATTGTAAATGCTCAGAAACTAGAGAGCCAGGACAGCGTCAGTCCGTAACCAACCCAGCTGCCGGCCGAGAGTTCGGACCCGGACCCAATCCTGCCTGTCCTCGCCGCGCTCCCCACCTTCCATTTACATCTTCCCTTTGGTCCTCAGGGCGAAATACTGAAGTGTTCTGCCGATGTGGGTGCACGTGTTGAAGGCAAATGACTTTTTGCTACACAACGGAGAACTCTGCAACATTTGAACAACCCGGGCATATGAATCTACTTCAACATTGCCTCTCTGTGATCTAAAATACAGATCAAGTACTGCTGAAAATTCAGCATCCTAATTAGATGGGTTATAAAACATACACCGAATTTTAAAGATTCAGTATTAAAAAAGAAAGCAAATATGTCATTAACACTTTAAAACTTGATTACATGATAAAATGATAATACTTTTTATATATTTAGTTAAATAAAATATATTATTAAAATGTAGTTCACCTGTTCTACTTTTTAAAACGTGGTTACTGAAAAATTTAAAATTACATTTGTCTGACATTTCTGTTGGGCAACATTGATATAGAAAAATAAAAACAATAATAATGTTAATCACTAGCAATTATAATAACTATTATTTATTTAATTTCTAGACCTTTAAATTTGCTATCCCTTTGACTTCTCAGAAAGTCCTTAAAATAGACATATGATTATGCCCATTTTATGTGTAAGGAAGTAGTGGCTCAGAGAGATCAATACATTTGCCTAAAGCCACACGGCGGTCAGTGGCCCGCGCTGGACTCCGCCCGGCAGTAGCCAGGGTCCAAAGCCTGGGAACTCCCCGTGATGCTTCTCCTCCACTGCCCTGTGCAGAGTTCCCCAATGGACTTGAACCACACATTTCCAAGTCCTCTCACAGTACTTCCGACAGTGTGTGGAAAGTAACAGATACTTAATAAACGCGAAAAAACTATGAAATAGTTCATCAAGGTTTGCAGTCAAGATGAAAAGAAATGACACGAGAGTTGTAAAAGTATTCCATGAGGTTTGAAGCTTTAAAAAACACAAGGTATCACAGACATGATGTGATAACCTGGCGAGACAGCCACACTGCCGAAGATCAGGCGGACTGGCCCAGAACTGTGGAACCTCCTGGATCTCTCAGTGCGAGCCGGTAAAAATATCTTCCTGTGACACTAGCACCCTCTTGTGTCTCCACGTTACAATGGCATTGCAGGCCTTCCACATTTACAGGAAATTATCCAAAAAATGTATAATTCACATTTTAAATCTTTCACTCCTCCAAAAACTGTACAAAAAGTACCTATATTGGCCCTTAGGCCTTAATTCTTTTTCACTTTTCTCAGTGAGTGATTCTACCTGATCCATAATTTCAAGGACATAGGCAGACCCCTGCAGAGCAAGGTCGGGCCAGGCAGACCACCGAAGACATGCCAGTCTCCAGGGCTCACGCGCCCTCATTTCCCACACCACATCTCAAAATCCCATCTCCTTCACGAAACCCCGTAACAAACCTGACAGGCTTTGAGCATAACTTCCCTTCAACGCAGTGCCTGGGAGCAGTGCCCTGTACTTTGTAAAGTCCCACTTTTACTTCAAATGGAAGGGTGCACCTTTTTTAGGTGAGTGACTGATATGTAGGTAGATAAGGACAGCTCAGGTCTTGGGTCTGTACCCAGCGTTAACACAAGAACCACTCAGGTAAATGTACTGCAGCACTTTTGACAGCTGTAGGTAAATGGACAGAGACTTCACATCCCATATACTCACCTCGGCAGTTCTTAGCGGTCACAGCGTCCCCGTAGAACCCGTCAGCACACCTCTCACAGTGGGCGCCATCCGTGTTCCCAATGCACCTCAGACATTCTCCAGTGACGGAGTCACAGTGGCCAGCCTCCAAGGGGTCAACATTCCCGCTGCAGTTACAGGGAACGCAGGATTCCCCAGGCACTGTCGGGTTTCCATAGTAACCATCAGCACATCTGCATAAAAGATGGAAAGAGGGATCCAGATAAATGCATTTCTCTAGACGTTACTCCACCACCCAGGGGTTCTCTGAATAGTCAATCAATCAGGCTGACTCTTGTTATGTAAGATTTACTGTGGAAGGAATGTAACTCCAAGTTCACACATTCACAGAGTTCCTTCATTCACTGAGAAGAATGAGGAGTGGTCCAAAATGAGCCATAAATCCAAGGGGATGCACAGCCGGCCCCAGGCCAGCTGGGCGTGCATCCCAGCACTCAGGGATGTCACCCTGTCCTGTGGACTGTAGCCAGAAGCAGCACGGAGACTTACATGTGAAACGGGAACAGACAACACAGGCTTGCAGGATCCAGAAGACAGCTATTAATCAAGCCCTCCCTCCCCCATGGGATTGCTCAGTGTGATGGGATATTTAAGTGTGTGAACAGTAAATACTGACTCCTTGCTGATTCCTATTGTTATTGATGAGAACACAGATTAGTTCAAGGAGTTCAAATGTTATTCTCAAAAACTTCTCAGGCAGTTTCAACATTAATTTTTAAATTGATATACTGGCTTTTCTCTATAATCATATGAAATAATAATTACATACCAAAACTCTAAAACAACACTTAACTACCTATTTAAAAATAAACACACAGAAATTATATTAAAGTAATTTTTTAGATGCAACTTTTGGAAAACAGCTGAGCAATGCAGTGTACCTCTCACACCAAGTCCCGGAGTATCCCAGTGCACACTGGTCACAGACCACTTCATCTGCGTCATCCAGGTGGCAGCTGGGGCTGAAGCTGTCAAAACATTAGAAGTGAACATAATTTTCCAGTGGAAGGTGTAGAATTTCTAAGTAGTTTAAGTGCTTAATTTCTACCACTCTTGTCCCTGCAAACTTTCACTGGGTCCTCAATCCGTAGCCCAGAATCCAAGGCCCCTAGCCTCACAGCCCACCCCACGAAGGCACTGGACACTCTCTACTCCCCGCTCCTGCTCACCTTTCAACCCAGAGTACACTTCTCCCCCTCTCTGCCTGGGTTCACCCAGCTGATCCCCAATACCCAGCTCAGCTGTCACCTCCTCCAGGAGGCCTGCTCTGAGTTCCTCTCCTTTGGGTTCCTCTCCTTTGGTCTGCCCACCTCAAAGCCCAGGCCACCTTCGCCAAGAGTGAGCTTGCTTGCGCACTTCAGCAATCACATTTCCCAAAAGACCCCCTCTGCTGATCAGGATCCCTTCATACTATTCCTGAACCTTGGGGAGGCCTGTGGAGGGAGGGGTGGGGGTGAATGAGAGTCCCTCACAGTTTCAGCACAGTAGTCCTGATCGTGTTTGTTTATACACTGAAATCCCCATGGGGGCATTCTTTGGTGAAGGTGGAGGAGGTGCTAAAGGGCAAACCACAGAGAGAGAGAGAGAGAGAGAGTAGCGTGCAGGAAGCACAGGCCCAGCACGACACAGGAGGCCTTGCATGTGACTATCCCAGCACTTCCCCTCTCCCCTGTGCTCCCAGACCGTCTGCATCCCTCAAACAGGATGTGCTTGAGCTGCCACACGGCCTCCGCACACTCAGTGCTCCTGCCTGGGATGCCCTGCTCTGCTGCCTTCGAATTCCTTCTCATTGCTCGCTTCCACAGAGCCACTCCTGGCAGGTTCCCACCACGCAGTGGACATTTCTCCACCGTGGTCCTGATCACACTGTGGCTTCCAGGGCCAGCAGCCCTGGACGAACAGTCTGATACTCAGCGTACCTACCATGATACCCAGGATATAGTAGACATACAACAAAAATTTGTGGAATCAATGAAATGAATTCAGCCCTTTCAATGATCTGACTATTTCAGTCATCATATAAAAAAACTTTTAAGCCCAGAAACATGTTTTATTCATCTCTGTATCCCCCTAAAGCTCCTATCCTAGTGGTAGGCACACAATATATACTTGTGAAAGAACTAATGACCAACCTTAGACCAAAAGAAAAAAAGTATGCAAATGTCCATGCCATCACACAACTTTCCTTACATAATTTAATGCACCAAACTTCCTTTTTTTTCTTTTTTTAAGAGAATCCATTCCTCCATTTAAAATCCTTATTAGTTACCACTGGGCAAAATCCACACTCTTACTGCACACAGAGAGTTGTTTCGAGGGCATCAGTTCACATCTGCACGGAGACTCTGGCCACATCTGGCAAAGGCCAGGCTTACTTGTTGGAGGCTGAGGAGAGGGGGCAGGCACACAGCTGGCAGTCCCCAGGTGTCCCCCGGAAAGGCAGCCCATAGAAGCCAGGCAGGCACTGCTCACAGTGGTCCCCAGTGGTGTTGTGTTCACACGCCTAGGACACATGCATGAAAAGAAGACTCAGCTCTGGGTTCTGTCCAGGATTCTCAGATTCATCTAAAAACAGCTTGAGGTACAAGTGAAAAAAGAAAAAGACGAAACACTAAGTCATTGAACTCTTATGTGAGGAGGGGTTGCCTGTTTCCAGATTAGTAAAATTTGTAATTTGTGTAAATGGAAGCGTAAGAGCTTTCATTTCCGACCACTTCAGAGTAGCCACACCATTCTAGCCTTTTTGCAGGAAACAATGAGAGAACAGGGACAAAATCTATCAAGCAACGGCTTTCGGGCCCTGATCAAAGGCGGGTGCGGGCCTGCGACTGGGAGAACTGGGTTGGAAGATGAGGCCTCCGGCCCAGGGTCTTCTGCCTGCAGACACTTCCGGGCAGAGTGGGGGTTCTTGCTGAGTTGAGGAGACAAAGGTCAGAGTTTGGGGAGGCGGAGCCTGCTGGAATTTTGGCAGAGGGCTGGAACTTCTGAGAACAAGAGTTCCGGAAATCTACACGGGAGATGCCTTCAAACAGCTACTGAATACTAAGCTGCTTGTGTGTGGAATATAAATTCTTGAGGCCAAAGAAAGGCAGGTGGCCTACAAGCTGAAAAACTCAGCACTTACACAGAGCTCGGAGACATGAGAATTCTAAGCAGAGAGTGTGGGGAGACCCTGGCAAACACCCAGAGGATTCAGTAGAGACCCCGGAAGGAAAAATAGTTCCTAGCAGTGCTACACCGTCCATAGAGTAAAGGCTATAAAAGAACCACCCCAACAAAACTTTTAAGTGAAACCTTGAAACAATCATGCTAAACTACAATAACTGTCAACCAGAACAAATCTCCAAGTCCTTTAAGGAAGTGGGGGTAGGTGGGGAGGGGAAAGTGGTGGTGGAAAAATGGAGACAACTGTATCCGAACATTAATTTAAAAAATGATTAAAAAAACTCCAAAAAAGAAAGCAACAAAATCTAAAAACTCAGCAATATAATAACATTCACCAAACAATATTCATCACAGCATCAAAAACTACTGGATATGCTCACACTGGCCAAATCTGGGAAAATTTGAAATTCATGAGCCTAGATGGAAAACAAGCAGGTAAATAAATAGGCATGGGGAGGAGAGAGGGTTCTTGCTCACAGAAGAATGCTGTGTGCCAACAGATAGGAAAGAGGGGGAAGAGAGATGGAGAACCCACCTTTTACAAGCATCAGCATAAGTATCGTTTGGGTGAGAATCATCAATGACCGCACAATCCAAGGGGGAATTTTGATGAAGAATAATAGTATACTCACATGGTCTTAAGGTCTCCCTCAGACAGCATATTAATTACTAAAGAAAAGAATAGTGAGTGTGTACTGGGGAAGTTGACCAACACCTGGCCTGTGTGATCAGAACTAACACCATCACCAGGGAGGACTGGTGGACATTGGGGGTCTCCATGTGCCATGCTCTGCGACAGACACACTAATGACGTGTTCTGGCTGGACAGGTACAACCTGCATCTACTCATGGGAAATTAAGAGAAGGACCCCAAAGAGGGGTGAAGGACCTCAAATGATTATGTCTTTCAAGATGCCAGTGTCATATAAGACAAAGAAATGCTGAGGAAATATTTTGAATTAAAGGAGACCGAAGAGACATGGCAAGAAAATGTAATACTTCCACCTGGGTGGAGGCCTGTAATTGAGGGGAAATGCTATAAAGGATGTAACTGAGTCAGTTAAACATTCAAACATAGATGGTAGATTAGAAAAAGGAGAGTATTAATGTTAAACCTACTGCCTTTGATAACTACACTATGATTACATAAGAGAATGTCCTTATTCTTGAGACATACACACTGAAATATTCAGAGATAAATGGCAATAATGTATGCAACTTATTCTCAAATAGTTTAGGAAAAATTATAGATAGGTAAATAATGAAAATAATAAAGTAATGGTATACTGTTAACAATAGGTGAATCTGGGTAAATGGTATGTGTTCTAAGTACTATTCTTATTCCTGTAACCTTTGCACAAGTTATTTCCAAATAAAGTGTTTTTTTTTAATTAGAGACAATAACTACTTGACATGAGAAGAAAAAATAATGTGATCCATAACCAGGAGAAAAATCTAAAGTGTGGGCAGAGAAAACAGACATAACATGCAGAGAATTACATAAATTAGAATTATACTGACTTCTCATTTGAAACACTGCAAGCCATAAGCAAACAGAACAACTTCCAAGCACTGAAAAAAAAATCTGTAAAAACATATTTTATCAGTGAAGGTAAAGAAAGCCTTTTTCAGGGACTTCTGGTCAAGATGGAGGTATAGGTAAACATGCGTCACTTCCTTACACAACTATAGCAAAGATTACAACTAGACTACAAAATAAATATAACCCAGACTCATCAGAAATATGAGCTGTATGGAAGTCCAACAAGCAAGGATTTAGAGAAGCCACATTCATCCAGATGGGTAGGAGGGGTGGAGACACAGAGATGTGTGGAGAGGCACAGAGATGTGGAGTGGTGTAGAGAGGCATGGAAACGTGGAATGGGCAGTCCCACATCCATGTGTGGTAAATAAAAATCAGGAGGGATTCCTTGGGAGCAAGGGATCACAGCCCCAGAACAGACCACCCAGCCCAGAGTTCTAGTGCCAGGAAGATAAGTCCCCTATAACTTCTGGATATAAAAACCAGTAGGGGTTAGGGAGGTGGGAGAAACTGCAGGATTCTCAGGAGACTCCTCTTAAACAGTCTGCAATAGACATGGACTTAGGACTTAAGCAGACTCACCCCCTCTGGGATTCAGCACCAGGGCAATAGCTAGAAGGGCACCAGTGGCATATAGGAAGAAATTGAAGTGGCTGGCAACAAGGTGAGTGCCAGGAGACAGCTTCCTCTGGAAAAAACTCCAGAGGCCAGGCAATGGCATTGTCCCCTCTCCGAGCCCTTCTCCCACAACTCACAGAGCCATAGAGTGGTGACATGGGTTGCCCCGCCCTGGTGATTACCTAAGGCTCTGCACCGTACAACTCACAGGTGTGCTTTTCTACAATAGGCCACAGTACTAAGACAGGGAGTCAAAGCAGTTCTATCTAATACACAGAAACAAATACAGAGAAGCTACCAAATTGAGGACAAAGAAATATGGGCCAAATGAAGAACAGAACAAAACTCCAGGAAAAAAAACTAAACAAAATGGAGATAAGCAACCTATCAGATGCAGAGTTCAAAACACTGGTTATCAGGATGCTCAAGGAACAATATAAAAAGACTCAGACAGAAATGAAGGTTACATTAAATAAAATAAAGAAAACTCTACAGGTAACCAACAGTGGAAGGGATGAAGCCAAGAATCAAAGCAACAATTTAGAACATAAGGGAGAAAAAAAAAAACATTTAATCAGAACAGCAAGAAAAAGAAAGAATTCAGAAAAACAAGGATAGACTAAGGAGACTCTGGGACATCTCCGAACATACCAATATCTGAATCATAGGGATGCCAGAAGAAGAGGAAGAGCAAGAAATCAAAAACTTATTTGAAAAAATAATGAAAGAAAATTTCACTAATTTGGTGAAAGATATAGACATACAAGTCCAGGAAGCACAGAGAGTACCAAACAAATTACACCCAAAGAGGACCACAGCAAGACACGTCATAATTAAAATACCAAAGGTTAAAGATAAAGAGAGAATCTAAAATGCACCAAGAGAAAAGCAGAGAGTTACCTACAAAGGAGTTCCCATAAGACTGTTAGTTAATTTCTCAAAAGGAACTTTTTAGACTAGAAGGGACTGGCAAGAAGTATTCAAAGCAAGATGAAAAGCAAGGACCTTCAACCTAGAGCCACACCAGCCAGGGTGGAAACACCGTCTCTTGAGCGGAAAGGAAAAACATGAGGGCCCACGACATGCACAACTGCATTTTGTGCTCCTTTCTTCACAAGACAAAGAAATTGGCTTCTCTTTTGCATAAGAACAGAGAGACCTCAGAGAAAAGACTAAGTGCTAAATAAACTGTGGACCTCAAGTGCTCATGAGGTGTCAGTGTGGGCTCATCGACTGTGCACAGTACCACTGGGTGGGGATGCTGACTGTGGGGGAGAGTGGGGATAGGGTGTGTATGGACAATCTCTGTTCCTTCTTATGTTGCTGTGAACCTCAGACTGCTCTTAAAAATAAAATCTTATGAAAAACAAATAGGAGCACTAAGAAAAAATGAAAACTTTTCTGTAATAAACTATAAATAAAAAACTAAATTCTGGAGACTAGATAGCTAACTACAAGGCCAAGTTTATACACAGCTGTACAAAACACAGAACTAAGGTTTCTTTAAAAAAATAGAAAAAAACTAAGTTAGATTAAACAGACAAATGATGTTACCAAGTTTCAATATTCCTTAAATGTGGATCAAAATTTTTATCATTTTTGCTTCTTCAAACATTAATTATTTAAAAAGGAAAATTACAGTGGAAAATCCTGGCAGACACCACCCTAATCGAGTGACTTCGGCTAACACGCCCAGGAGAAGACAGTGACACCTGAACCCTAACGGGGGGCACTCATGATACATCCCCCCATGTCTACCTGCCCAAAATGTGTAACCTCAACCTAATCATGAGAAAACAGACCAGCCCCGGCTGAGGAATGCTCCACGGACGGCACAGCACTCTTCAAAAGTGCCATTGTCACAAAAGACAAGGAAAGACCAGAAACTGTCACGGACTGAAGGAGGCAAGAAGAGTGAATGCCACGTGGGATCCTGTATTTGAAAGAAAGGGGACATGAGAGGAACAACTGATGACATCCGGATGAAGTCACTAGTTTAGTTGGTGGGGCTGTGCCAGTGTTAATTCCTTTGTTTTGATAACTACTATGGTTATGTAAGTGGTATTAGGAGAAGCAGGGTGAAAGTTACATAGGGACTGTCTATTTTTGTAACTCTTTGTAAACTTAAAATTATTTCAAAAAATTTTAAAAGTATAGAAATGATCACTTATTGTCATTAAAGCTTTAGACCAGTTGCTATTTAGCATTTCCACTTGAATGTGAGTTACATTGTGGTAAATACATATTAATAGAAGCATGTGCAAATTCTCTTTCAGCCTACCTGTAGCTAGAGACGTAGGTGGCACAGCCACCACCTGCTGACGACCCCAAACACTGACAAAGGCCTCCACAAGGCTTGCCTCGCAAACCCCCATGGCAAAGGGAGAGATGTTCCCAAAGCAGCAACCCCATCAAGCTGCAGGAAGCTGTGCGCCCGAGGAAACTGACCTTACAAGACCGAGTCTGTGCAAACCATTACTTCATGCCACTCTAGAGCTGCTTTATATAGAATGAAGAATTGAACAAAGGAACAAAATGAATGCTTTACTTTCAGAATAAAGAAAAATTAGGCTCTGGAGAGAAAAAGCTATCCCTGGCATCTTGCCAAGATCTCCTCCATGGTTCAGATAATTAATGTTCCCTTGTCCTGGGACCTAATCAATCTCTTTTGGAAAGAGCGAGGGCACATCCCTGTAGGATGAGTGGGGTTCAGCTAATTAACATATGCACGCACTCCCTCTATGAGGAGCGGATCCACTAAAACTCAACAATGTGGCCTGGCTCCCAGGCACAAGAGCCTAAAAGAATTCCTGATTGAGGTTAAAAAACAGGTCTAGCCCTGTATCTGCCCAAAGTTCATTCTCAAGATTAATTACATATTTGTTAAGCCTTGTTTCTGCTCATACTGCATGAAAGAAGTACTTGTTCAAAGAGTTGATCTGAGCTAACAACTATAAAGCATTAAATATTCTACAAACGAATTGTATTAGTTTTATTATCCCTTTCCTCATATACTATGAAATAGAATGTTTAAATTCCTTGTACTTGCATTTAAAATATCTGATCCTTTTTATTTAATCAATGGGCAACATTTTCTAACTTTATATGGCTTTTTAT
Source organism: Tonatia bakeri (assembly GCA_004024845.1). Classification (NCBI taxonomy): domain Eukaryota; kingdom Metazoa; phylum Chordata; class Mammalia; order Chiroptera; family Phyllostomidae; genus Tonatia; species Tonatia bakeri. The sequence continues at coordinate 23,380 of PVIA01002603.1, forward strand.
GGCTTTATAATCTTGCAAAGTAAAGTATTACTTTTCATTGTTTTAAATAAAAGCCCACAATGAAGTTTTTCACTATCACCAATGTATGTATTTACCTCCCAAAAGGGGAAAGAAAATCAGGAAGTATTTCGTGACATGAACTTAAATTTGCAGATTTCCTTTGGGGTCTTCAAGGGTAGAGATATTCTCCTGTGGAGGAATCTTTTTAAAAAAAAAAAAAAAAAAAAAACAACTTCTGCACAGCAGTTGACTTTGAGATCCGGGGGTATGTCGCTCAAGGTTTGGGAAAGACTCACAAAGCAAACGCCGTGAATATCACACTCAGCTGCGTGGCCGTGGCATTCACAGGGCTGACAAATTCCTCCGAAGAGTATTCCATCCACACGGTAATAGCCAGAGAGGCAGGACTGCAAAAGAAGGCCAGGTGACCCATGCTGCGGAAGACACCTTTGTCCATGACACACACATCTATCTACCCAATATGTTAAAAACTCACACTGCTCAGTTTTCCAAGAAAGAGAAACTAATGTTTTCTCTTCTTTCTTATTTTCCCCAAACATCTTTATCAAGGCATCATTCACGTGCCTTTACAAGTGCATCCAATTTAAGAGTACCATTCAAAGACTTTTTTAGTAAATTTACCAAGTTATGCTACCATCACCGTATTCCAGTTCCTTATTTCTTTCTAAAGGTAGAAGCATGTAGACAAAAACTTAATGAGTCAGGATTCACCTTCACGATATTCCACTGCAATAATCTTAGAAATCATGTCACAACACACAGCCGTTTAACAGTGTTTCAATCGGAGGATTTTTTTCTCTCAACTTTATTATTTTTTTCTTTTGCTTAAAATTCATTAAATGTTGCTACCAAAGTGTTCAAATGTGTACCTGAGTCAAACTATACCACTTTAATGGAGCAAACATTATAGATGTGCTTGGAGGGGTCTGAGTGTCAGACAGGCAATGTGGGCATCCAAGGACGCCACTCCCTGCCTCTGAGGCACAAAGAACCACTCCAGACACAGAAATTCATTTAGTCCTTGTCTCACCCTTGAGAAATATTACCTCTATTTTATAGATATGGCATTTGGCACACAAGGCAGTTAGACAATGTGCCCACTGTGCCAGCGGAGTGGTTCAAAGCCAGGTGCGTGCACCTCCAGGACCCACATCCACAACCTTCCCAGGGCCACAGCAGACAGAAAACATGGAGAGTGTGCACCAGGGATGATTGATCTGGAGGCCAGTGCATGCCCACAAGGGGCATGGTAGGAGGGGGTGCGGATTTGTTTTTATTATTATAAGAATTCTTAAGGAGTATTTTCATTCTACAGGTAATATATAAATGCATTCATTCACAGTGACCTTGGAAAGTTCCCTAAGACTTCTACACAGACATGCTCCCCTTGTCTGCAGATGGGCACTGGGCAGATAGCTGCCTGGAGCTCTGTGTGTTGTCTCGAGAGCTACCAAAACTCCCATTCCTGATTCTTTAAGTCAGCTTCTGAGTAAGAGTTTGAGTAAATAACTTCTTCTGCCTAACAAAGACACTTGAGAATGTGTATTAAGCTTCTTGTTCTTACTTGAGTCACCATCCCATGCACATTGCAAATTTCCCTCCAAAGGCCAGGACTTGATGTCCAGCAGCAGCTGTTCACTGCTGCCCCCTCCTGGTGGAGCTGGCCTGGGTTTCTACTTGCATGATTCTACCTGCCTGCAGGCTGTAGGCTCACCTTTCACATATGCCCCATACCATGAGGTGGCATTAGAGTTGTTTATCCATTAAGCATTACGCACTCAAGGATTAGGACCCACAAACATTTGCTGGGCCTAAAAATAAATGTTTGAGATCTAAATAAAAGTTCATTGCTTAAAAAAAACCGTAAAATATTTAAAATAGAAATATTTAAATAGTCATACCTTGAAGCATTATGCCAATTTATTAACAGCAAAGTTTATAATTAATATTCATAAAAAACAATTAATGGTTAAATGTTCTCACTTTATAAGAATTGCCAAGAAACCACAACCAATGACAGATGTTCATAGTTACAGTCAGTCGTAAACAATGAGAGGCAGGATCAGGTGGTGCTTAACAGATGGATGAAGTTCAGATTCCGATTTGACCACTTTCTAGCCATGTGACCTTGGTCAAGTTACTTAATCTCTTCATGACTCAGTTTCTTAATCTGAAGAACAGGAAGCATACGAACCACCCACCTGTTATGGCTTTGTCAGGATCAAAGGAGGTAACTTACAGAAAGAGCTCAGAGTGGTGCCCCTGGCAGAGGAATCATAGTTCTTCAAACAATGTGGCTTCCAATACTCCTACAGTCCCCAGAAGTCTCAAGTTTAGAAACACTGGGTTTCTAAATTTAAAATTCAAGTATATATTACTATGTCACCTTCAGTGGGACAGGAGAAGTGTTACCTCACAGGAGATCCCTGCGTAGCCTGGGGGACATTCGCAGTGCTCCACCTCAGTGGCCAGTGCCAGGTCTATGACGTTAGGGCTGGCTGTGTCCAGAGAGACAGAATCCAACCTACGTATTGAGACAGGAGTCATTGTATGAGTTACTCACAAATGACATCTCACATGAAGACAAATTCTTAAAACAAGACAAATTCAAACAAAGCAATGATGTGATGTTTTTTGTTATTAAGTAATTGAAGATTTTCATATACACTTCCTGGAGCTGTCATTATTCCCTGGAAACACCCCCAACATTTGGTGCAAAGACCCGCTGCCACCTAAAGATGGCTGTGGGAAAGGTCAGTGTGACCCATTCCAAGTTGAAGCACTTGAGAAAAAGTAATCCATTCAATTGTCTCAGCTCTAATACGGAGAAATTGTCATTAAATGTACAATTCTACATTTGTTTTAGATGCATCCAATGTTTATGCTTCGCCTAGCAGTGCCAGAAACTGACATTCTCAAAGTAATAAAATTACTAAGGACAGACACATTAGCCTAGGTGGAATGTGTAAAATTTAAGACCACTACCATCAGGAGTGTAGAAACCAAACGCACTATGGTCCAGACAACTGTGAACTCACCAGGCATTTCTCAGAAAACCGTCCTGACAGTTTCTGATCCTGACATCAGGTCTCTCTCTTACTAGATGCATTTGTATCTAGTACACAGACAACTATTCTTATGTCTTCAATAAAATTAGAGTAATAACAATAATGTCAAGGCAGCCAGCTCTACTAGCTGTGTCCTTAAAATAATTGAGTAAAATATATTAAGCTTAAAATATATAATAATAAACAATGACAAGAGTGAAGTACGCTCACCGTAAGTTTTCTCTCCCTTTCAATGCGTACCTGTAAAGGGCCATTTTTGCAGAATTGTAGTTGGCTCTGATCAAGAGATGTGTCACATTGGCAAGGACCGTCATCAGCTGATCTTGATCTATCTCCCTCTTGTTATTAAAATCTCTGAAGTTCTCAGGTACAAGTCTCACCACATTAAAGTACTCTTCGTAGGGTTGCAATGTCAGGCCCTCAGCCTGGGTGCTTAAAGTGAGTCCATTTCCCTAACATTCCAAAACAAGAGGATGTGTCTTTGTAATCCAATTTTATGACCAAATAATGAAAGCAAATTTTGTATTTAGCAACACAGCTCTTCATTTGTGCTCAGTTCTCGTGCAATGGGGTCTATAACCCTTGGTCCAGAACAATCAGAGACGTTTCATTGTATTCCTCTCAGAGGGATGTGAACAATAAATCTAAAAGCCACATCCTTTGCTGGGATGTCAGAAAAGAACCAAGATCATGCATTTACCCACAGTTTTCCTCAAAGCAACCCATCTTTAGCTAAAGAACAAAAGTAGAAAAGTAAATAAATATACCTCTAGCTTTTCTTACAATTGCTGTGAAATTTTCTGTTAAAAATTAAAAATGGCTGTTAACAAAATGTGGGCTAGCTCGTAGTTTCCAGTGTCTGTGGGCTGGAGGTGGAGGGGCAGGGCATCGGAGGAGACAGGAGTGGAGTGCAGACACTGCAGACAAGAACCTGGAATGGTTTCTTACCACTCCGGGAATCCTTCCGGGTGAGGCCGACCTGGCTCTTTTTCTGACAGAGAGGAGGGGTGAGGATAAAGGGACAAGGGACACAAAGGGTGAAGACTGAGGGCAAAAGTGGCAACACATCTCTTGTCCCCACATGAGGCACCGCTGCCTAACCATTCGTGTGGGGAGGCAATGTGGTAGGAGCAGTAGGGGGACTTGAAGGGCCGGAAAAGTCAGTGTCAGAACAAAAACTCATCTCCCTTTAAAATGTGACAGATGGGTCAGCTGTGGGGATCAAGGAAGAGTGACAGGTGCTGCCCTGCAGCAATTCCAGAAATGGGCCCAAAGACAGAATTCTCACACTCGGGCTCTTGGTATCCAGAGGAGGTGAATCACTGCTAAATGGCCACTTGGCCATGAGCTCCTTGCTACTATGGCCTCACTTAGTAGCCATTTCGTGCCAGAAAACTGTCACCCCTCTCAGCTCTTCAGCTCCATAGCAAAGCAATGTAAAAGCGATTACCTTAATGATAACGTCAGCATGAGACATGAGGTCGCCGTCCACTGTCTCCACTGGAATATCATAAGACACTGTGTACTTCAGGAAGCCGCCGAACGCCGTCAGCTGGAAAGTTGAAGAGGGAGTGAGCACGGAGGCAGGCAGGACCAGAGCCCCTGCCCCCCCATGAGACCCGTGGCTGTGAGAGCCGTCTGGAGACCGCAGGGCTCTGAGGTGTGTAAGCGGCCCCACCATGTAGGGACGTTCATATTAAAGGCAGTAACATGAAAGGATATTATGTGAATATTTAGTACTCCTTAGAGGCCCCAAGGTAAATTACTATAAATGTCTGATGATCACATAAAAACAGATGTTTTTTTCACTGAAATACTCTAGGGGGTGAGGAATATGATCCACAGCTTGAATTTCAAAATTTTGATTTCATTGCCCTGTTTGTAGGAGAATAATAAAAGACATGTTTGACCAGCTAAAGAAAGAGCTAAAGGTTTTTCTTCCTGATCAGATATCTTTTGATGTAATATAGATACTTTTTTTTCAGGTACATTACAACAATGAAATGTTCACAATCCAGTCTTTATACCATAAAATTAGAGAGGTGATTTCAAGAGATAAAAAAACAAAGAAACAAAAACACTCTCGAAAAACACACAAAACTATTGACCTTTGGTGATATGATCATATTATGAAAAGAAAATATCTTTTACACTTATCACTTGATGGGAAAATAACCATTTTCAAAAGTTAACACTACTTAAACATACAAAAAATGATCTATAAAATTAAAATATAATCATCAAGTTAACTAGAAATTTCCCAAGCTATAAGACTTACACTACTAAGAAAAAACATCACTACATTAAAACAAACCAAAGTCACGGGAGAGATGAGTAGAGAGCTATCGTTATTGAGAGGGATTCCACTGAATATATTTTCAGATTAATCAGAATCTGGAGAGCAGGGCTGCAATTGGGGGGAAAGAGACTAAGTTGCAGAAGGGAAAAGTTAAATCATATTAACCAACTGTGCACTTTGTAGAATCGTCCTTTGGCGTTTTCTTAAAATGGAAAGGATTCTGACCCAGCTGATGGGGTTCAGTGGACTGAGCATCAGCCTGCAAACTGAAAGGTCTCTGCTTTGATTCCTGGTCAGGGCATGTGTCTTGGTTGTGGGCCACGTCCCCGGTTGAGAGACAACTAGTCTATGTTTCTATCCTTCTCTTTGTCTCTTCCTTCCTCTCTCTCATAAATAAAATCCTTTAAAAAATGGAAAAGATTCTCTGTTCCTAGATGGGAACTTTATGTGAGTCACAGTCACCATGACAATGAACCCGAGGGCAGTACTGCAGGCCCTGTGCACCACCATTCCAAGTGTCTGCTGCAAGCCAAGCCAGGATAAGCACACAGCTAACTAAAGGAACAGGACCGTGCCTGATACTTCATTAGGGCCCAAGCGACCCAGAGGAAAGTAGGAGGTCTGTTTTGGGAGGAGAAACAAGACGTCACACAACAGAATGCCTGTGACGGGGCCAGGAACAAAGTTCCTGTTTTCATGATGTGTGTAACAAAGGGTCAAACAAGAATAAAACAATTACATGAGTCAGGTGTAGGTGGATGCTGTATGATTTTCTGTCAAACACTCAAGTGACCAATAAGACTACTTAAAATGCCATCAGGAGTTCTTTTTTAAAGTGCTCTGAGATCTCTAAGACGATGTCACCGGAAATACCTTATTTCCGAGATAGGCCTCTGGGGCCGACCAGTAATACTTGGAAGTCAGCCGCTGCATCACCGCGGTGTTGTTGATGCTGATTTGGTGACGCCCACCCAGTGCGTCTCGCTGAGATGGGATCTTATTTGTACTGATCAAGTCGGTGACCAGCCACCCAGACATATCCTTCACCTTAAAAAAAAGGACCCAAGAATTTTAGAATTTGAAGTAGAAGTCATCTTGGGTTTCACCCAGGCTAGAGCTAGTATGTTCACGATGAAGAGAGACCCAGAAACTTAGCTAGGGATGCGGTTAACACACAGGGCCCATAGAACGTCGGGGTCTGTGGCCCTGTTACTTGTCAAAGGGCCAGAAAACCTGAGAACGAGCCACACATCCCCCAAATCCAAACCAAGTATAAACAAATAGGGGAGGAGATTTGTGAAGATCACAAACATACTTTATAGATTAAAACATAGCATAGAACTTAATAAATATATTGCATAAAATATCTTTGGCTAAGTAGGACTTCTCCTTCATTGTCACCCCCTGCTTTTTAGCCAAATGCTGAAAAATGTGTAACAATAGACTCTAGATTCCATCCTCCCAATTTGTCATCTACATAGAGAAGACAAGTGATCACGGACAGGAACTGACCTCCATTCTCAAGTATTGCTCAGTTTCCCCTCCCTTCCCCAGGCTCCTCACCATTCTGAGGGCAGGTAAGGAGGGAGGGAAAGGAGATTGAGTGCACAGCACCCCCATCCCCAGGCAATGCTGATGCAGGTCTCCTGAGATGGGGCATGGAGAGAAGTGGTTACCATGGGCAAGTCCTCCACCCTGCAGCTCCTCCTTCACCTCCAGCCACCACATTTTGTCCCTGCTAGTCACCATTTGGTACCCCCCTCCTTGTAGTCATTCCCCCAGAACTCTTCATTCCCAAAAAACTGGGGATCCCTTGCCTACCCTCATAATCCCTGTGCCACCTGCTGCTGTTCCCACCATCTCCAGCTTCTTTGAGCTGGAAAATTCTGCATTGTCTCCCTGTCTTGGTGTGCTTCCCGGCCTGAGACCAGTGTGGAGATCTGACCCCCCAGCTGGGTGCACTTCCCCACTGAACACATCTAACATGCTGCATTCTGCAATACTGCGATCTCTGTTGATAGGGAAATGTATGTGGGGCAAACACATGCCCTAGAAAGAAACGGGCAACACTTTAGCAGGGGCTGCCTTTGATTCATGTGCACAGTCATTCCAAACGAATGAGAGTGGCATCACAGGGAAAAATTAGCCTTGTGGCTTCATAACCCAACTTCTAGAAAGCTCATTTAGGGGGCGCTCATTAAGGCCTGGCTCCCGGAAGGTGCCCACACCTGACTGATGGGCCAGGAAAGGCTGTCGCAGACGTCGGAAACACCAAAGCAGAAACACTCTGAGCAGCCCTCGGGGTTTCTTTCCTTCAAGTTATAAAATCCTGGCTTGCAGTGATCACAGTTTTTCCCCTCAACATTTTCCTGCAAGTTAGAGTAAAAGGTTAGCTTTTGAAACCAGTAGGTAGATGTAATGAAAATCATGTTAACGTGGTATTTTAAAGAAACATGTTTGGCAATTTGGAAAAAACATGTAAACACAAAGACAGAATGATAGTGAAACCACACGTCAATATTTTTAGAAGAGACAGTTTGAAACACTTGTCACATGATTTTATTGTCAAGAATGAGGTTAAGGATCTTAGAGCTAGGTCAGTATATTTAGGTGGACTTTTTGTATTGTTTTGTTATAAATCTTACATCTTTGCTGATCTTTCAAACAGTTTAAAATCTGAGGAGGGCTGTGCTATTGTTTGCCTTGTTTATAAATGCTCAAGATTATATTCAGACTTATTCCACATGTGCCTAAGACTGCTTACACGGGAATAGCACATAAATATAACTGGAGGTCCTTATACTTGCAGGGGAAATGGTTATTAATATCAGATAGTCAAAGAAAAAACATCCCTGGCCACTTGCCTTTAGCATTCTTAGAAATTTAGTGTTTTCCTGGTTCTCCTGCAATCATAAAGCTGAAAAATAATGTGACAAAGAGGTAATAGTCAAGGCCTAAGAAATACAGTACTTGATTTCACCCAGGAAGTAACAGAAACATGTCAGAATACATGGCCATTGCCCAGAAGGCACCAAAAGGAAAACCAGGTGCCTATCTAAGTCCAAGAACATGTACTGGGACCACCTGGCGGTGACAAAATGTCATGCTTCTCAGGAAGGTGTGTAGGAAGTGGGAGTTGTGCTTAAACCTTGCTGCTTTGCTCAGGGCTGATCATCTGAGCTGACTGAATGCTCCCCCTTCCCAGGAAACCTTGGAGGAAAGGCAGCACCAGCTTCAACCCCCACACATACCTTACAGAGGCAAGGCTCCGCGCATGGGTCCTCATTCACGCTGCCGGCTGGACCACAGTCACAGCGGACACAGGCTGGGTGACCCCTGTAGCCAAACTGGCAGCGATCACATTTTTCTCCTGTGTAACCTTCTTTGCATGGACACTGACCCGGTCTTTTCCCTGGGAAGAAAAGAATGGCAATGACTCAACAAGAAGGGAAAGATGTTTAAAGCAGAGGTCAGCAAACTACGTCTGTGAAGGGCCAGAGAGTAAATATTTCAGGCTTTTTGCCCAGCCTTGCTATGCTCAGCTGTGCCACTGTTGCTTAAAAACAGCCACAGATAATATATAAACTGATGGGCATAGCTCCCTTCCAATCAAAGATTATTTACAAAAACAGGTGGTGTCAGATATGCTCCACGGACCATAGTTTGTCAAGCCCTGGGTTAAAGAAAGAAAACAGAGATGAAAACACAGAGGCTGGTGGGAACGTAAAATGGTGCAGCAGCTTTGGAAAACCAGTGGACACTTTTTAAAATGTTAAGCATATAATTACCATATGATTTGATTCAGCAATTCCACCCCTAAGTATTTATCCAAGAAAAATGGAAACACACGTCCACCAAACCACTGTATGTGAATGTTTGAAGCAGCAGTATTCATGAAAGCCAAAAAGTCTAAACAACCCAAATGTTCATCAGCGGTTGGATGTGTGTATAAATACGTACAATGTCATGTCTGTCATTCAGCAACAAAAAAGACTGAAGGACTGATTCCTGCTGCAGCGTGGATGCACCTTGAAAACATGCTAAGTGAAATAAGCCAGTCACAAAGGACCACATATTGTATGATTCTATTTATACGAAATCTTTAGAATAAGCAAATCCATACAGAGAAAGTAGATCAGTGGTTGCATAGGGTGGAGGGAAATTGTGGGGGCTGCCCATAGGTAGGCCTTTGCGGGGTGATAAAAATGCACCAGTGTTAGATTGTGGTGATGGCTGCACCCATGAATATGCAAAGAAAATTGTACACATTAAATGGGTGTACACTTCTGTATGACAGTGAATTATATCACAACTTCAAGGTGTGGGGGGTGTTGTTTTTAAGCACTGTGGAAGAAAAGGGGCCACATGCAAAACCTGCCAAGCTCAGGGGTGACCTGTGTGATAGTCTTACAAACTCAAACACCCAAAATAACCACACAGGATGGCCTGAAATTAAAACTCTCTAACTAAAAGCAGTTCACAGCAGGTAGTCATGTAGTAGGCTGGTATTTTCCCCTGACAAACATCAGACTTTACCTTAACTGAGCCTGTCTGTTGTCCTTGCGCATGTAAGATAACAAACATACCTTCGGAATGTCAAAGTTCCCCACCCCGCTGGCTCCTCAAAGCACAGGCACCGCACCGGGGGAGACCACAAATCCCCTCATTGTTACTGTTATCATGCTCATTGTTGACTGCTACTACCCTGTGCCCACCTACGTAAAAGCGTGTCTATCATTTTACTTTTGATCCAGTCCCAGGGGTTTCTGCACTTTGCTTCCTCCTGCCTCCCTAGTCTCTCACCAATGGATGTGGAGGTAACCCACTCACGCCTCACCCGCCTTTTGATTGTGAGGTATGAAGTAAGGTGTGACACTGCCGTTCTCCAGAGCATTATCTTAACTCGCTGAGGTTTTGCTTCCGGGCAATTGTTGTCAGTTTGGCTCAAATAAACTCACAAAAATTCTCTACAGGTCTGGACGTTTTTTATGTTGACAGCACAGACAGAGAGTAGAGGGCAACAAGCACTATTTCTGCTTTAATGTCGGCACTGAAGCTCTCTGGTTGTGTAACATCAGCCAAGTTTCTTAACTGCTCTGACATAGTTCCCTGCCTGTAAAATGGGCTCAATGATTTCTGTCTGCTATGGTTGAAAGTTAAAATGATACATATATTTTTAAATGAACCCAGTCAAGGGTCATTGTCATTGTCATCGTCATCCTCTCTTGCTAACAAGGGCAGTTAAGAATCAATTCCAATGTGTAATTCACCCTCCACATTCCCAGGGGGGCCCATGGCTGGCACTTCCTTTCCTGCTGGTCAATATCAATTTTGACTGCTATGGACTGAGGGTTTGAGGGGCCACAAGAAGTCTTGGAACAGATGAAACCTACTCAGGATATTTAGGTATTTGCAAGTCTGTTGGCCAGTTTTTTAAACAAAAAGAACACTGATATTACAAAGGTACCTGGAAGGTTTGCCTGCTTTGCCAGGTAAGAGGTACACAAAAGTCCTGTGTCTTGTGAGAGCTTGTGATTGCTAGTTACTGTTCCACATATGACTTTATACAAGCCTTATTGCATCCTTCATCAAATGCTCAATTAACCTCTCAAATGTCATTCCGTCACCCCAGCATTGCCATCTCCGCACTCTGTCTCACGTCAACCACGATTCCTAATTCTGCTCTATGCCCGTGGCCCTCCTGCCTGCCTGGCATGATGTCACACACGCCCGTGTTTGGTTCAGTTTGCCTGTGAGCAGGAACCGTGACCATTGTGTTTAAGCACGTGTTCCTAGGTCCTAGAAAACTGCCTGGTCCATAGTTGTTACTTGATAAATAGAACAAAAGAGTGAACAAAAGAATCAATAGCAAACCATAGCACTGAATACAATAGTAATAGTTCCACTAGGTATGAATCTTCCACAAAAAAGAAAGAAAAAAGAAAATAAATCAGTTACAAGTACAGCTTACCTTTGTGTAAGTCTGAATGGAGATCATCCTTTATACAGACAGAACTGAGGGACCCAGAAGGGTCACAGCCACAGGGATGGCAAGGGTTGTCCTCCTGAGGAGACACCTGAAAGGAAGGGGTTGTCCTGGATAATCTTACTAGAAATAGTAACAACAATAATACCGATGACAAAGTATTGAATTTTTGTCCAGGATGTGACTATTACAATGATTTGTGTGTCCAGGAGATGTAGGTCTCAGGAAGATAAGGTGAACTTGAGCTAGAAGGTCCCAAACATCTTTTTGATGGTGACAGCAGCTAGTTTCATTACCAAAGTGTCATCCACATTATCACTGCCACCTCCAGCAACTCTTGTATCTCTCAGAGCCGTTTATGAGCATCACTTGTAAGAGTATGTGTATCTGGTCACCTATCACCAGACGACCACAGGGATTTGTGTGACAACTGCACATCAAGCCAATTGACAAGTGGCTGAGCACTTCCTGTGGTCAAGATAGAGCTGTTTTAGTTACTGGCTGACTCTTAGCACTAACCTTACTACATTCAGAGATTACACAGACAAGGGGCCCTCAGACTCACGTTAAATAACAATGAGTGACCATCCTAATCTGAGCAAAAATACAGGACAGATAGAGCAGGAAATCAATATCTGAAAAATACTACCAGTATAATAAGAATATAAATAAGATATTACAAAAGGAGATGAGTCTCTAACACAGAGGCTGACACTTGGGGAAGGCTCTCTTCCACTTTGGGAAGGCAAGGACGCTCAGTTATGGCAGAGAAACACTCTTACTTCATGTGGTCTGTAATACCCATCAACGCAGGTTTCACAGTTGATTCCCATGGTGTTCTGCAGGCAGTTTATGCAGACCCCTCCTCCTCGGTACTGTCCGGCCACATTCAAACTTTTCTTCTCATTTGCAACGCTTTCATCATAGTAACAGTCATTCGCTTTATTGTGGCAATTACATTCTAGAAGAATATTTTAACATCTGAATTAATATATATATATTTTGTCCTACGAAATAAAACCTTTTTGTTCAAAGGTAAGTTTCCACGATTATACATTAACTTAAAATTATAGAACAAACAATTTTAACAGGACATGGGCAATCTTATGGAGGGCAATCGGAAACAGCTATCAGAGTCATGAATGTGCATTGTCGCTTGACCCATCAACCCATCTCTTGCAGAAGTCCTTGCACACTTCTCAGTGACATATACAGGGTTAATCATTGCACCATGGTTTATGTTAACAAAAGAATGGTAACAACCAAGATACCCACATACTGGTAGTTGTTTTAATTGTGTTACCATCATATGTGGAATTCCATGCTACTGTTTTTAAAAACAGCATTTCATATTGCTAATATAAAAAGGTTTTCTTTCAAGATGTATTGTTAAGTGTAAAACAACAGACATAGAACGGCACCCATAGTACGTCAGGTTCTGCGTATGAACTGTGAAGTTTAGGAGTATATCAATGTGTGCTTTATTTGCATCAAAGTTTTAGGAAGAACATGCTAGGAAATAATAAAAAGTGGAAAAGATGGATATAGAGAGGAAGTAATGCTTTTATTATGTACTTGTATATATTGTTAGATTTTAGAATCTTGTGACTGTATTGCCTGTTTAAAAATTAAATCCAAATTAATAAAGGATTCATTAATCTATGAGAAAGGAAATTTCAGATAAAATATCAAATCCATAAACACACTTTTAGGTCTCAATAGTTTGAATTTTATTAAAGTAATTTGCAGTTTTGGGAACTCCTTAAACACCTAAGAAAATGATATCTATTAATTACAACTATTGTTAAGTCACCATAAACTGAAGCATAGTAAGAGGGGGGAAATCTCTACATCCTTTCAATTCCCAGAGGACTTACCTTCACACATGTTGCCGGAAGAAATGGTCCCTGGCCTCCAGGGCTGCTGATGGTGCCCAGGGCAGCACCTACTGCAGCTCTCGCCACAGGTGTTATGTTCACATCGACACCGTAGTTTCTAGACAACAGGGATACGAAACGGACTCTGAAAACTAATGTATTTTTCTTCATTTTATTTTAAAAGGAATCTCTCCCAGTCAAATACATAGCAAGGCTTTACAACTGAGAATATAAGGCTATACCAAAGCAAGCTGGTATTTAATTTTCAGAACAAAATATACCCATATGACCTGGTTATAAACAAAAAGTGAGGAGGAATAAAGCAAAACTGAAATATGGGTTAACTGACAAAAGCTTTTCAAAAAAGAGACACTGACTTTAAGGGTTTGAAAGCTCCCATTCATAACCTTCTTGAGATTCATCTACATATTTTCAGCATCAATAAGAGAATAATCCTACTTACAAGTTCAATTAAAACAGAGATTGGAAAAAATAAGAAGTAACTTCATGTAAGTTGTTTAAAATAAGAAGAGAGGATGTCAGCTTATTCACTGAATATTATGCCAAAAGAAATAAACTCTATCTTGATTTAGTACCACAAAAATGGAAGAGAGAGACAATGGGAGGAGGGGAATCCTGCCTTTAAAAAGCGTGAGCACAGTAACTGCGTGTGTTTTTGTACGCCTGTCTTACAGAAGAAGGGTTTCAGAATGCATAAGGTCACTGGATTGTACACTTTAAAATGATTAACATGGTAAATTTTATATTTTGTATATTTTACAAAAAATCATAAGAAATATTTAATCAGGAATACATTGTACAAAGAAAAAACATAATGAAATTGTTGAAAAAAATAGAAAGTTTATAGTAACCTAAACAAAAAAGAATAAATAAACCAATTATTAGAAAATATTTTTTGCAGCGTGATTTTATACATTTCAACATTTGCCTTGAATTAAACAAGCACAATGCAAACATTATAGCTACAACTTATATTTTGATATTTAAGCAAAATGTGAGACACAAGAGCTCACCTTTGCAGTTTCATCCCATGGGCAGCTGCTGGCATGGCCGTGACAGATGCACATTCCTCCGACAGAAATGTCTTTTATTGAGTAGTAATACTAAGGAAGAAGGAAGTTACAAACAAAATTAAAACCTCTTTAATTTCAGTGAAAAGAAAATGTTGGCACTCCAACAAATATCCCAATTGTTACTGGTAATCTTAAAAATAATTAGATATGCATTTTAAAATATATCATGCACACAGAATTTTTATGTTCATTGAAATAAATAATGTTCAATTAGATCATCAGCAGAAACCAAAGAAATTTTAAAGAATTTTTCAACTTGGCTGTATCTTAAACCAAGGCAGTCATATTCAAAACCGATGCTACTGAAAACCCTAAAAAATATTGCTAAATAGAATATGATGCTATATAAAAAGTATAATAAGTCATGCCCAAGTAGGATTTATCCCATAAATGTAGTTAATTTAATACACAAAAGTCAATCAGTTTAAACCATCACATTAACAGAATATAAGAGAGAAATCATATGATCATTTTATTAGACTTGTAAAAAATATTTTAAAGAATTCAACGCCATTCATTAAAAACACTCAGCAAACCAGGAATAGAAGTTCTTCAGTCTAATACAGGGGATCTATAGAAAATCTTGGATTAATAGTAGAAGTTTAAATGCTTTCTTCTTGAATTCTCTTCTCACCATTTTTTTAATTCAACTTTCTGTGGGAGATGCTGGCCAGTTCAACAGCACAAAAAAAAAGAAACCAAAGGCATACAGAGTGCACAATAAGACTAGACTATCATTATTTGTAGATGACATTACTGTATACATTGAAAATCTAACCCAAAACTGCTAGAAGTATGTGAATTTGGTGATGCCTCAATGTACAAAATCAATAAACAAAAATGAATTGCATTTTTATATGCTAGAAATGAACAGATGGAAAATGAACTTAGAAAGTACACTATTAACATTTAAAAACATAAAATACTTAAGAGTAAATTGACTTAAGATGTGCAAATAAACAAATAATAAAACAGTGCTAAGAGGAACTGAAGAACACCCAGATAATAAAGAGATAATAGCACGTTCATGAACTGGATGATCCAATAATGTTGAGACAGCTTCCAAAATCCTTCCTAAATTGATCTATAGAATCAGTGGAAACCCAAGTGAAAATTTTAGCAGGCTCTTTTCTTTTTTGGCAGAAATTAACAAACTGATTCTGAAATTTATAAGAAAACACAATGAATTTAGAATAGCCAAAACAATCTTGAAAAGTAACTGAGTTCAAGACTTATTATAAAGCTACAGTAATTGCAGAAGTCTGTTATTGGCATAAGGATAGACAAATATATCAATGAAATGGTACAGAGTCTAGAAATAGACCCACAATAATAAGATCAAATAATTTTCAACAGGGTGTTAAAACAATTTAATGGGGAAAAGGAAAGCCTTTTTCACAAATGGTGCTAGAACAATTGTACATGCATAAAAGAACTTTGACTCTTACCTCACATCAAATACGAAAATTAATTTGAAAGGTTAATAGATGTAAAAGCTAAAACTATAAAGCTTCTGGAAGAAAGCATAAGATAATGTCTTTGCAAACTTGGGGTAGGCAAATATTTTTTCAGAGAGGAAACAGCAAGCACTAACTATGAAAGAAAAAATGATAAACTGAACACCATCAAAATTAAACCTCTACTCATCAAAAGTCATAGTCAGGAAAGTGAATAGGCAAGCTCCAGACCGAGGATAGTTCCAACATAGACATATCTGACAAAGGACTTGGAAACAGATAACCAATTTGAAAATAAACAAAAATTTGATCAGACACCAACAGATATGCGGTCAACATTAGTTATCAGGGAAATGCAAATTGTCATAGGGAGATGCCACTATACCCACTTTAGAATGGCTGACATGAGTGACTGACAATCCAAATTGATGAAAGTGTGTGGTGCAACCAGAACTCTTGTACATGCTGCAAAAACAGTGCAACTGCTTTTGATAACACCTAGTAAATGCTTAAAAATTAAACATACAAATACCCTATAAATCATTAATTCTATTCCTAGTTTTTGAAATCCAAAGTATTTGAAAATATCCACACAAACCTTGTACACTGGACTATACACTTAAATCTGTAAGTTTTCTTGAATATAAATCATATTGCAAACTTTACATTTTTCTTTGAAGTAAGAAAACAAACAAACAAAAACACCCCTTACTTGCTGGAGAGCAATGTGGAGCCAGACTAGAGTGTGAAGAACCATGACCACCACTTTCGCTACATTGTGGCATCACGGGATGTGGTGTTCTGACACCGAGGACAAGGTGTCAGAACAATCACCTGTCTTGAAGGTGGCACTTTTAACAAAGCACATATAATGACCTTGAGTAAAATAAGAAGGCCACCTGGGAGGAAAAAGCTAACCAAAAAGAAAAGTGTATTTCCTGTAAACAAGATAAACTTTTCACAATGGTAGGAGCTCTGCTATAGACTTACTCGTCTTGTAACGATAGGATCGAGGTCTTTTGGGTCACGGTGGCTTAGGGTCATAAGATCTGCGTTCAGGGTTCTGATGCGTTGTAAGCGAAGGCGGATGTATCGTGCAGATGTAAATTCCAACAACTTGGGGGAAAGATCATCAGCACTTGGTCTGCCATTGATTAGTGATGTATGAATCTGAAGGTATCAGAATAAATAAATGTCAGTTTTAAGCATGCAAAAATATAGCCCTAGTTTAATTTCAGGACAAAGTCTTTACAGAAACTATATAAAATCAAGCCAAACACCTAGGTGTTTGCAGAAATATAGCAGTTGTAAACTACTTGTGAATATCATGAGCACAACATGTCTTTCAATTAATTTGAAGTTACCCATTCTAGCGTCTCAGAGATTGCTGGAAATCTTTTAACAGGAACACTTAGCCCCATGTGGTGAGGGTACTTTAACATGTATCAGTGGGCTATGGCTTCTCTGAAACAAATTCTCGATGCCAGGCATAGACCTGGGAGAGTGGGACAAATGCCAGAAAGCCTTGTCATACCCACTCCCTTACTTAAGAATCTCTGCTCTTGAAACAATGCAGGGCTTACTGCAGGGTTCTTGCTGCGCAGAGCACTTAAGAGAGATTTTGTACCTTTATCTCATCAAGGCAGGTGCTAGGAAAGGCTGGTTTGTTTTGGGTTACACTCTAACTTGAATGAGGTGTATATAGTCTGGGAATGTTGCGCACTGAGCTGGAATACCTCACAAGCCATCACGATCCTCAACACCACCAAAGAGAAGTAGAGTTTCATGGAGAAAATCAGGAACTATATCTTCTAGAGGCATTTGAGCTCTCTCTTTAATATTTCAATAAATGTCCTTGCCCCAATGACAAGGGAAAGAGGCTCTGAGAAGTGCCTGAGGAAGTTATTAAATCACAGCAAAGAATGAGAAATCCCCTTGAAGGGAAGAAATCAGTGAGGTGATATATATCAGCTATGAGGTTATGAGATTAATCATTAGTCAGCACCAATCAATGATCCATTAATCCATACTTTGTAATCTGTACTATGGGAGATGTATTTTGAGTGTTTTATGTTAACTCTTGTGATGGCAATCTTAACATTTGATGGGAACGGGGGGCCCTCATGTAAAACAGACATCACTTCAATGGGCACAGTACCTCTCCATGCTCAAGAGGCACCAGCCTAGAATAATAGGAGGTGCAGATCACTTCGTCGTCAGCCCTGTAAGTGGGTGGCCCCCGCCTTGGGGTTATGTTGTAACGTGTCAAACACTCCGTGTCACTAACTGCATAATACTGCCAGGGACTGAACTTGGTGCCATCCACGGAACGCTCCAAAACCCAGTTCCCAGGTCGAGGGGCATTAGCAGCTTTGATGATAACATAGGCGACTTGAAAGACCTGAAACAAAGACACTGTAAAATCTCAATCAAGAATCAGTGGTAACTGTTCGAAAACCCAAGTTTCTCTGGAGAAAACTCCAATGTCTCCAACACTTTTGAGGATAGCTGCTTATAAGTTAAATGTTAATCAGAAATGTGACTGGTGAGTGTTCCCCTGGTGGTGTGTGTTTTCAAAGTAAAGTAAATAAACACTCACAAATAAACATGTATTATTATTAATAGTATCAATACATATGTGCTTGCTTTCTTGTTCCTAATATCTTTCTCGACCTGGATTTTGAATAATAGTTGTATTATATTACATTAATAGTAGTGTCAAATATATTTTTCATAGTTATTTGGAAATAAAAAATATGAATATGAGAAAAAAGTCCTTTCACTACACACGTGTCTACTCACCTCTCTGCATCTTATTGTTTCTGGGCTCTTTGCTTTTTGTTTTCAGTTTCCCCCATCTTAGCCTTCATCAATTTCAGAAACACAAGATCTCTTTGGAATGTACCCACCACAAACCAAATAACTTTATGCCCATCTACTGAATCATTCTCTGGGAAGGACAATTTTATCTTAATATAATTATTCTGCTGAGGTACAAGGAATGCCCCCCAACTGAGTTTCACCTGTGAGTGACGTTAAGTGTGGTGCTTTGACCATCCAGGTTCATGTGCTGTTTTCTCCTAGAATGCAACCACTGTCTGTAAAGTCCATTAGAAGCAAAAGAAAGTTTTCATATTTAAACAAGGAGGAAAATCAGGAACTCTGTGTTTGCTATTACTACTTGAATCTGGAATTGAATGTCCAATGTTTAAAACTCTAGAACCATCTTTATCAATTCAAATCACCCTTAAAAATTAAAAGAATGCAAATGCTACTTTGTCTTAGCATAAACAGCTCCAGAAAAGTCTCCCATGAACATAATTACATGGTCTTTCTTTTAAGGAGTTTATTTTTTTTAATCTTTTCCCCAATGTTATAATTCACATATTTCATAATTTACATGTTTCCCTGATTTACTGTATTTTAACATTACTGAAATCCCCAAAGTTCTCTGAAACACTAAGCAATTAACTGTACTGTGTCCTCTGGAACTAGTCCTGAAGAACACGCAGAGTTTGCTCTACAGCTTGATGGCATGTCTTTCACTTTGGCAAAGATCCATTGTCTTCCCGGAACACCGCAGTGGAATCCATCCTTGACAGCTTTCCACCTGGTTTTCATAACAATGCCCAAACTAACCAAAGGGAGAATACCCTCCTCTTTACCCATCACTGTCCAACTGCTCTGTCAATATTTTCATCATGAAAGTAGAATGTGATGAGCTCCTAAGCCAGGACTGTCCGCCATTATAGAATATGTTAAACCAGACTTCGCACAATGGAGGTGCCAAGCAAGACGTGTGACCGGGCAGCCCACTTGAGAGGCACAGACGGCAAGTTCATTTACAAATGGAGTAAAATGTCTTTGCCTTCTGTTTTCCAGTTTCACACTTGAAAGTAGGAAGAACTAAGAGTTTTACCTCATGTGTGTTAAGAGCTTTACACGTATCATCTCATTTAATCCCAAACGACCCAGTGAGTTTTGAGTTATTGTTCCCACTTCATCTATTTGGAACCTCAGAGGTTAAAAGACAAAGAGTTGTAGGTCCCAGTAAGAAACAGGTGGTCTCACCCCAGGGTCCTCAGCCACCATGTAATTTCCTGAGAACTGTCCCCAAATGTCCGCACACACCACACCTAAAGCTACTGAAGTTTCTTTCTGTGATACCAGGAAAAAAAAAAAGGCTCCTCCATTCACTCGGACACTTGGCAGTGGCAGTTGTTCTGGTTAACTCTGCAGTTCCTGTCACGATAGCCGTGGAAATGCAGTGGAGAGTGGAAGGAGTGTATGCAAGAATCAAAAATGAATCATGGCTAATGTTTATGTAGCCTTCTGTGCCCGGGGACAATGGTAACTGCTTTATGAGACTAAATAGGTCTTGTCATTACAACTACACTCTTCTTATGAAGCATCTATTATTATTTCCCCCCACTTTACAGATGAGGAAACTGAGGCACAGAAAGATTAAGTGATCTTCCCAGGACCTCACAGATATGAAAATGTATACCACAGATACCGGGCACAGGCAGGCTATTCTCTTAACCACTGTGCCACACTTCTACAGATTGCAAGAAAAAGAAGAATGAAATCCCATGTTGAGGCAACTGGTGAGAACTGACCTAGCGTTTCAAACTTCTTACCTCAACCAGGGGCAATTATTTCAATACCATGATCTTGTACTTTCACCCAAACCTTGTCAGCTTTAAGTGAACTGCTTAGTCATATGTAATGAAATGATACCAAATAGAAGAATAAACATGGTGGAAGAACTTTAGGACAATCTCTCAAGGAGAAAATGTTTAACTCTGATCAGCTATGATTGTTGAACCTGTTTAAGAATCTCTCAGTGGTTCTCTAAGTCCAAAATTGGAGGCCAGGAGGCAAACCAAGAAAGGGACCATTAAGCTGTAAATCTTCAAAAGAGGAAAAGGATGCTATGAAGCATCTAAATACAATTGGTCTTCATTTAAGCCACATTACTGGATGAACTGTTTCCCCCAAATTTGTATGCTAAATTAAGATTGTACCCATATCTGAAAATAGAATCTTTAAACGGTTTATTAAGATAAAATGAGGTAATATGGGAGAGCCCTAATCCAACACGACTGGTGTCCTTATAAGAGGAGAATAATAGGGCACAGACACACACAGACCAAGGTGACCCTGTGAGGACACAGCAAGGAGGTGGCCATCTCCAAGCCAACAACAGGCCCCAGGAGAAATCAACCCTGCCGACACCTTGATCTTGGACTTACAACTTCCAAAACTATGAGTATATAAACTTCTGTGCTTTAGACAGCCCTAGCAAATTAATATAAGTTCTAATTCATCAATCATGTGTTGACAAACAGGTCTCACACATAATATTTAAAAAGTGAGGGATATTCTGATAATATAAAGAGTTTTAAACCTTTGCCCAAATGAAATCCATGACCTTTCTGTTGCTCCCCTTCCCCCACCTTGGTTGACTAAACTGCCTTTTCTCTCTGTATAAGGCTGGCTGAACACAAATTGATGACACAAGGTTTTCACTAAATTCAGTCATTGTAGTCTTGCCAAACCCGCAGCTGATACAGACATTTAAAATCCACTTTCATCATGGTTTTTCACCAACAAACCTCTGTGAATGATCACTGGAACACACATAAATGTGTCACGTCACAGAAATAAGGTAGACACACATCAAATACAAGTTTCTACAGAGGAATCCAGGCAGGAATTTTTATGTAGGCCTCAATTTTAAACATATCAAACCCACCACAGGCACAGAAGTGTGAAAAATACAGATAGCCCCGTTCTCCAGTATCAGAGGTGAACTTCAGACGTAGATGGGGAAACACAGCCTCTCCCCTCCAGAGAAAGCCCAGCGGCTCTCTGCAGGGCCTGCCTGTGATCCGCAGGGGCCTGGATGCAGGATGCCCCTTAGCAATTCTCCACAAACTCGGACCGGCCTTCAGGGCACTAACTGAACAGTGAATGCAAGAATGTTTTCTCTCACATAATGAAAATGAACTTTTCACAGACAAAAGAGATTTAGGTCAAGAGTCAAATTACACACACACAAAAGAATTAAGTGTATTTAATAAGAAACATTGTTCAATTATCCCTATGGAAGTGGTGAATTTGTGCTTTGTAAGCTTTATATTTTACATTATTAAAAAATAAAATTCAAACTCATCATTTGATTTAATATTACTCAAGAATGAAGTAATTATTTACTAGAAGGCTAATTACTAATGGCAATATGAATCACTCTTGACTTTACAAAGTAGGGCTCACTAAAGTATCTATTATCAGTTGATAATAACGTGAAATAGCAACAACTAGGCACAAAGAGAAATCTAGGGTTTAGAAGTTTATCTGGCATGTGGTATACATGCAAAACACATCTGAGGTAATTTTGTATAGATTACCTTTAAATGTCATTTCTGTTATATTTTAGTTGGCTGTTTCACTGTTATCTCTTCATTTTAGGATCGGCATACAAAATTAACAGACAAAAGAAAAAACCTTCATGAATGAGAATTTTGGAATAATGTAGATTTTTTTCTTTAAACTTGGTGTTTTCATTCAAGTACATAATGAACATGTCAAAGTACATTCTCTTTTTTCTTCCCCCTTCTTGCTTTTTCTCCTACATTCACGGGGTAGCGGAGATGAGGAGGGACTGGCTGCAGGAGTAACAAATTTCTCCTTAAAGTTCTTAAGACTCATGGCTCAGAATATCAAGGAATTCTCCCTTTAGAACTATGCTGAGGCTTCAAATAGACATTGAGGAAAAGCCAGTCAGAAAGATGACCACCAACAAACGAAGGGCAGAGATATGAAGCCATCTGAAAGTAAACAGCGACCTGTAACCAGTGATCTGAAGATGCAGGAGGTGTTTGAAACACCTGTCAGAGCCGCTCTGGTTTTCATCACCTCGAAAAGCTATTTTTGAAAGAGCCCGCCATTAAGCTGTCTCAGGTCCACGTGCCATTGTTTCCATTTAAGGATGATTGCTAGTAGTATTTCAAAGGACAAATGTCTAGCACTTTAAGTCAAAACGGACAAGTAAGAGGCTGGTTTCCATTGCTTGTCTCAGTGTATTTCTCTATGTAACACCCAATGTTCAGTTTCACCAGGTGTTCTGAAATGATTTTGCTAAATTGAGTGGAAAATTAGTGGGAACTACTTTAAAAGCACAACCAAGCACATCACCAGATGCCCTTTGTGGGGCTCCTTACCTTCCCCCCACCCTGTGAGTGCCATGTGACAGCCCAGCCCCTAAATGAGACAAAGCAGCTTGAGAAGTGTAGTTATATTATAGCCATTCCAGCACCTGAGAAATGCGAAAGGAGCCCTTCCCGTCCCCTGACTCATAACCACCATGTCAGCCAGAGCTAACCAGTTTTTCTCTGTGAATGTTTTAGCTTTTGAAATCACATTAGACTTTCCCCCAAAATGCAGTGTCCCGTTTATTCATGTTAGAGCAGAGGTGCCTATAATGAGCATCCTTTCCCTGTCTTTGGCTGTGAAGTAGACTCAGACATCTGTAATGGAAATTGAAGAAAAAAGACTGGAAAACTGAAGGTTGTGCTTACAACGGTGGCTGCAGAGGTTTCCCGACACCCTCCCTCTGTGTCACAGGCTGAGCAGACGTGTACAAACTGGCTTGGTGGCCTTGCCCTGAGGGTCAGGAACCTGTGTGTCCGGAGAACAACCCTCCCAGTTAATGAAGAGCAGAGAGCTGGCCCTAGAAAACAGGGTCAGCTTTTCTACCAGTTAGAAGAATGAGCACTCCCCTCCTGGGGAGGGGAGGAGGCATGGGCAGAGAAGCAGAGGTGTCACGATCAGAGAAGGCTGGGAGCAAGGGATGCTCCAAACAATTTTTCACTTTAGCTTCATTCAATAGACTTTGACTGAGCATCTACTTTGTAATGGAGACAGTAGCAGGTGTTACAAATGCAGCAGAGAGGTGGAGGGCATGGTCAGTATAGGCTGGATGACCTAGTGGGAAAGACAGAGGCTGCCCAAGTCCTCATGGAAAAGGACAGGTGTTGAAGATGTGTGAGTGTGGCTTCTCTGAGGCATCTGTTAAAGGAAGGGAAGACTGAGCAGGAGAGTTTAGGGAAAGTGAGTAAACCTGCAGAGGGATAGGGAGCAAGACCCCTTGGGACCGCAACATGTTGCCAGATAGAAACTGCAGGAGGCCTGGTTGGCCTGAGTGTAGCAAGAGGGAGGGAGGCTGGTTAGGGACCAGACCTTCTTTCCATCTCAGGAAGATGGGACAGGTCTCTCCCATGGGGCCCCAGAGCACACACTTCCCCTTTCTTTCCTCAGTCCCGGAGGATTTCTGGCTGAAAACTTCTGGAAAATCAACTTCTTTTCACTTTATCCCCTCACCTTCAGTTTGACCTATCATGCCCCAGGAGACCTAGCAATGGTGAGGAGCTTATAGGCTCATCTCACTTCTTCGCAGCCTTTATCATAAGAAAACACAGTGTCATCGCATTCTACGAAAGCAGAGGGGCCCTTAATCACTAGGCTTTGAAAATCCAACTGGAGATGCAGTCTTGAAAAGCTGTGCAAATCTGTGCTTGACTAACTCCATCAAACAGTAACCTGTTAGTTATTCGTTTACAGCACCTAGAAACAATGTGCTTCTTTCCTTTGGTCATTAAACCCAGCTGACTCATTATACTTCTAGCATTACAGAGATTAGAAGGCATTCTTTTGTTTTTGTAAGATTTCATTCTTTATGTAGAACCTTGTTCTGCATCTTATTTGAAATTCTCATTTTTCTTTAGATGTATTTAACTTCAATGAGCATTTATGACTTGTCAGGCATGGAACTGACAAATCCCCACATTTAAAAAATCAGCGTGCTATTTATTTTTTGTTTTTCTCTTTATTGAATTTATTGAGGTGGCATTGGTTAATAAAATTCTATAGGTTTCAGGTGTGCAATTCTATAATACATAATCTATGTATTGTATCGTGTGTTCACCACCCCAAGTCAAGTCTCTTCCCATCACCATTTATCACCATCACCACCCCCTACTCTTTTCTTCCTCTCCCCACCCCACTTTGCCTCTGACAATCACCACACTGTTGCATCTACAAGTTTTTTAAGACCCTCCACCCAGCCCTACAGCCTACAGCCCCCCCACACACACACACAGCTGTCAGTATGTTCTTCATCTATGAATCTGTCTCTACTTTGCATATTAGTTCATTTTGTTCATTAGATTCCACACATGAGTGAAATCAAATGGTACTTGTCTTTCTCCACTGGGCTTACTGTACTTAGCATAATGCTTTCCGGGTCCGTCCATGCTGGACAAAGGGTCAGATGTCCTTTTTATGGCTGAGTAGCAGTCTATTGTGTAAATGTACCACAGTTTTTTTATCCACTCATCTGCTGATGAGCACTTGGGCTCCTATCAAATGTTGGCTATTGTAAATAGTGATGCAATGAACATAGGGACGCATATATTCTTTCAAATTAGTGTTTCAGATTTCTTCAGATATATTCCCAGAAAAGGAAACATTGGGTCATAAGGCAGTTTCATTTCAAATTTTTTGAGGTAACTCCATACTGCTTTCCACAGTGGCTGTAATCCCACCAACAGTGCACTATGGTTCCCCTTTCTCCACATCCTCACCAGCACTTGTTGTTTGCTGATTTATTGATGATAGCCATTCTCACAGGGGTGAGGTGATACCTCATTGTGATTTTAATTGCATTTCTCTGATGATTAGTGATGTTGAGCATTTTTCTTATGTGTATTGGCCATGTGTATGTTTCCTTTGGAGAAGTGTCTATTCAGTCCTTTGCCCATGTTTTAATCAGATTGTTTGTGTGTTGTGTGTGTTGAGTTTTACAAGTTTTTAAATAGATTTTTGGATATTAACCCCTTCTCAGGGGTTAATTCAGTGGGCTGTCTTTTCATTGTGTTGATGGTTTCCTTTGTTGTGCAAAAACTTTTTTGTTTGAGGTAGTCCAATTTGTTTATTTTTGCTTTTCTTCAGTTGCCTGAGGGGATATATAAAAATATTGCTATGAGAAATGTCCAAGATTTTACTGTCTGTGTTTTCTTCTAGGATTTTTATGGTTCTGAGCCTAACATTTGTCTTTAATCCATTTTGAGTTGTTTATTGTGTGTGACATAAGAAGGTGGTCTAGTTTCATTTTTTTGCATATTCTGTCCAATTTTCCCAAACCATTTATTGAATGGACTATCTTTATCCCATTGTATGTTTTTTCCTTTTTTAACAAATTTTTAAAAATTATTTATTTATTTTTAGAGAGAGGGGAAGAGAGAGAGAAAGAGAGTGAAACAAACATCAATGTGTGGTTGCCTCTCACACACCCCCTACTGGGGACACAACTTGGCTCACAACCCAGGCATGTGCGCTGACTGGGAATCCAACCAGCGACCCTTTGGCTCGCAGTCTGGTGCTCAATCCACTGAGCCACACCAGCCAGGGCAAATTTTTAAATGACCATAAAGTCATGGGTTTATTTCTGGGCTCTCCATTTTGTAAATCATCACATTTAAGGCTTATTTAAAAAGGGAATATATAAATAGTCATCTTATGTAGAAAGGCCTTTGTTTATTTAAAAAGATATGGTGGGAATGTGAAATGGAGCAGCAATTGTGGAAAAACAGTATGGAAGTTCTTCAAAAAATTAAATATAGTATTACCATATGAGCCAGTTCTTCCACTTCTAGGTAAAGACCCACAAGAATTGAAAGCAGGGACTCAAAATTTGTATACCAATATCTCTAGCAGGACTCTTAACAATAGCCCAAAGATGGAAAAAACTCCAAATATCTGTCAACAGATAAGTGGCTAAAGAAACTGTGATGTATCCATACATCAGAATATTTTTTAGCCTTAAAAAGAATGAGATTCTAATATATCCTATAATACAGATAAACTTGGAGTACACTATGCTAACTGAAATAAGGCAGTCACGAAAGGACAAATACTGCCTGATTTCTCTTATATGAGGTACTTAGAATAGTCAAATTCACAGAGACGGAACACTGAACGGTGGTCGCCAGGGGCTGCGGGGAGGGGAGGCTGGGGAGTTCATGGGTTTGGGAGGATGACAAAGTTCTGTGGATGGATGCTGGTGATGACTGGACAACAACGCGAATTTACTTAATGCTACTGAACCGTACACTTACAATATGGTTAAAATAATAAATTTCATGCTACGCATATTTTGTCAGAGGAAAAATGTGAAAATAGAAAAAATTGAATGGTACAAAGGCTCAACTTTTATAGAAGATGGAGATTTCTCATAGAATGTGAATAGGAATGTAGTTTTTTCAGTCAGGGACTAACTCTCAAGAAGCCAATTAAGCCACTTATAGGGCAAGCAAACAGCTCAGAGGGGAGGTTTGAAATCTTAGCTCTCCCACGACCCTATGTTTGCCAACTCATTCCTAAGCTCTGGTAAGGCGTGATGATGCTTCCAAAATGCAAAACCAAAGTCCTAGCCTCTTAGGGTTTGACAACGAAAGGAGGCCCTGTGATGACTTGACTGAAGAGCCATCGTTGGGACAGAAAGCTTTCCTCCTTGGTGCCTTTTCCTACACAGTGCGGGAGCTGGCCTCTGGGAGTTCCACCTCTTCCCCGGCCCCGGGAGTAAGTCTGGTATAAAGTCATGAAGGATCCCACATGGCCGTCTCCGTGGAGGGCTCCTAACTGCTTACTTCACTGGCTGCCTGCACTTCTGTCTGATGAAGAACAGCAGTAAAAGGTCCTCTGATTAAATGCCATAGAATAGTAGAGAAAACTGAAGATTTTAAATTGTAAGACTGACAGTTCTCATAGTCACCTTCAAAATATGAAGGAAAAAGAATGTAAAATTATTGAACCTGCTTTAGATCAGGCAATTTATGATTTACCTTGTAAAAGATGATGAAGAGTAACCCAAATTTGATTAAAAAACTATTATAGAGGGCATACATGGGAATGCTCTGTACTTTCCATTCAACTTTTCTATAAATCTAAAACTTTTCTACAAAATAAGGTCTATTATTTTTTAAAAATCTATTTCCACATACTCTAGTCATTGTCCATTAATATAATAAAGCTTAAACCAGCCCAGTTGGCTAATGAGTGGTTTTAAGGCTTCACCAAATTTCTCAGGATATCTTAGTTTGGACAGCTGTGGCTCCCAGCTAATTATCTGCAGGTTTTAATTTGATCTCACAGCTTGTCCAGGCTTTGTTTCCGTACCTTATGGTGCATGAAGGGCAGGACAGGGAGAGTCAGGGCTCTCCAAGTACCCGTGCACAATTTCAAAGGGATCACAGGTCTGGGGAAAGGCACTGGCATGAGCAGGCAGCTGCCTCCGTCACTAAAGAGTGTCCACTTTTATCACGACCTTGGCGGGCTGGTGATCTCACCGAGCCTAAGGCTTACAGAATTAGACTTCAGAATCACTCTCCCCCTTCATGCCCCCAAACAGGAAGTGATAGCCAATTAATACATTTTTAATTTCTTACAACTTAGAAAAGTATAAAACTAAGTTAATGTTTTCCATGATTCAGGCTTAACATGAGAAATCGAGAGGGTGTTTTCTCTACATTATTTTCATTGCATTATTCACAATGAATAATGTGGAGATTATATATATATATATGGCTATGTTCTTCAGATTTCTCATACCATTCGTTTGAAATAATGATTAGGAAATATTTACAAAATGCCACAATACAAATATAAGGTATTACTACCAGATTTCCTCAAATAAAATAGTTAGTCTTTTGATAATTGGCACCTCTCAAAATGATATTTAGAGTTAATTCTATTTTTGTCTCTTTTATTTAAATATGACTTGAAAATTCTGTCCTGCTATTCAAATATCTAAAACCAAGTTACAAAGCAATATGACTGCCTCAGTAGAGATGGATAGTCATGACCTATGTGACACATGTGATAAGAAACAAGACCAAACATTGTTTAAGCATCTGAATCCAACCCAGTGATCCCAAATATATGAACAACATATTGACATAATGTAAATTAATAATATATATTATATCTGAATAAATGATTTACTGAATGAATGAATTAATAAATTCTCTGCTGTTCAATTGGCAAAGAACTAAAACAAAAGGTAATTTTAATCTCTATGCTACTGAGAAGTTTGGTTGTTAGACGCATATTTTCACTTATTACTAGTAAAAATATAAATTGAACAATATGGGGATGGGCAAAAGTAGGTTAATAATAATAAATAATATAATAATTAGTAAATAAATAATAACAACAGAATAAACTCCATGTTTCATGTACTCACAAGTGTAAACTTCCTTCTGTCCACACCTGCATTTTTAAAAAAACTAAGACAGTAAAGGTCATATTTGAAAAATGTTTAAGTTCTTTGACCAAATAGTCCCAAGTCTTGGAATCTACACCTAAATAATAGTCAGCATTGCAGCCACAAAAGCAGCATGATTTCACAAAATTAGAAACAACTTAAATGTCCACAAATGGGAGCAAATTAAATAAATCATGTGCCCAGATGATAACATATTATTCTGCCATTAAAATTCATTACAGGGATTTAGATGCTGGCCATGAAGAAGAAATTGGTACCACCTGACCCTCTTACAGTAACCAACCAGAAAACTTGACAAAGTGTATAATGAGTGGCACTAAACTACTAGACAGCAGGCAGACAGGACAGTGATCCCTGGGAGAAGAGCTTTCTGCCTGGAGGCACGTCCTGGACAGTGGATTGTCAATATCTTACAGAGTTAAATATACACATATCCTTTCGCCAGGCAATTCCATTCCTAGAGAAATAAAAATATGCAACGAGGAAAAGATCTTATAAGAAATTTCATGGCACCTTTAGTTAGCAAAGGAAAGAGAGAGAGAAAGGAAGGAAGGAAGGAAGAAAGGAAGGGAGGGAGGGAACAGAAAGAAAGAAACTGTAGCAACCAGTGTATTAGTAAATTCTGGAGATCTAATGCACAATACACTCAACAATGCTGTATGAGAAATTTCAAAGATGCTAAGAGACTAGACCTTAATTATTCTCAACACAATAAAGAAATAATTATGTGCTGTGATTTAGAGGTGTCACCTAGCATTACTGTAGTAATCATATTGTAGTATGCAAATACATCAAACCAACAAGTTCTATACCTAAAACGTACATAATGTTACATGGCAATTATATCTCAATAAAAATAAATAAATAAAATAGACACTGAAAAAAACTGGAATAACCCAAACAGCCTAACAAGGGCATGAATAAATAAATTTTGATATACTCATGAAGTGAAACAGTACTCAGAAATAAAAGAACAAACCACTAACAAAAGGAACAATGGATGGACCTCAGACACAATTCTAAAGAAGCCTGACACAAAAAAGGACACATCGTTTGATTCCATTCATGTGCTTTAAATAACAGGCAAACCTAATCGAAAGTGAAAAACAAGTTCAGAGCAGGGGTTCATCTTGTGGTGGGAGGTGAGGAGGGCGGCTGGTGAGCACTGTCAGCGAAGGGCAAAGAGGAACATTCTGGAGTGACGGAAATGTCCTGTATCTTGACACGGGCATGGTTTACACGCGTCTGTATTTGTCAAAACTCATCCAACTATACCCTTAAGATACATGCATTTCACAGTATGTAAATGCATCTCAGTCAAAAGGAAAAACGAAAGAAACATTTATTACAGTACTGGATGTACTATCTTTGCTCCACAAACATGTCTTTTCCGTGTTGCTCTCTCCTGTGCACCTTCCTCATCCTCTGCTCCCTTCTTTCACCGAGTCCCTCTTTTGGGCTGTCTCCCCATCCCCAAGCTGTCCTTCCTATGTGTCCTCCATCCATGCAACCTCGACCCCTACACATCCCACAGCACCGAGAAAAAGCAGTCTGCTTACTTGCCTGTTCCCCCCACAAAACCAGAAGCCCCTGAGGTCAGCCTCAAACAAAAATTGAAGTGACAGTGATAAAAGTAGCATATATAAGGAACATATGTGTTCTTTCCCTGTGCTAAGGGCTTTCCCTGGATGTTATCACTATCTTGTTCATCAACAAATCCTGAGACTCCAGAACGCCAAGATCAGAGATCATGAATTATTGATATACACAGTGTTTTCAGGTTGATGGGATGTGTCCAAAGGTAATTCTTGGTTGTTAGAACTGCAACTAATTTTTAAACACATTTTTTCTTATATTGTTTATATTTTTAAAAAATTCTACTTTTATGCCAGAACAAAGGAAGTTTCTGTATAAAAAAAGGTCAACTAAAAACATGAAAAACAAAGAGCTTTTGAGGTATAGCTGAGGTATTCATGAGCTGCTTTAAAAAATTTTGTTACAGTGTTCTTTTTAAAGATGAAGATGTTACAATTTGAGTAGATTACTAAGCAAAAGGAAAAAACCCACAAATGTTGCAATGGATTCCAATTGTAATTATCAAAAAAATATTTCTTCAGAAATTAAAACTTATGTTTTTTAGCTTCAATATAATGGGAAGAAATAATGATTTTAGAACAGATCTCCCTTTCTTTCCATAAATACACAAGAAGCTTTATTTTGAAGCCAAAACAGTTGGGGATCTGAAAAGTATGTTTTGACAGAGTCTTGAAAACTATCTTTCCTAATTTCCCAGAATCCTTCCCAAGGCCCTGTCTAAGGAGACCTCTTGAGTACGATACTAAACTGTGTTAAATGGAAACATGGTTTAGCAAACTACCATTGATAAAACACAAATGATAAAGCTTAAAAATAAATCTTGCCAAGAAATGAAACTCTGAATAGTTCTCAAATACTAGCCTCGGTTATTTTTGTTTATTTGGCTCACTTGTCATTACCACTGAACAACTGAAGGTACAATATTTGCATCCCCATCTATGGTCTCCATTTGATCTTATAGGTCTTTTGTTTGTTTGTTTGTTTTTTCTTTTTTTATTGTTGTTCAAGTACAGTTGTCTCCATTTTCCCCACACCACTCCCCACCACTCCAGCCATCCTCACCTCCCACCCTTGATCCTACCCTCTTTGGCTTTGTCCATATGATCCTATAGGTCTTTGTGTCACCTAAAGGTGTGGCACCTACAAGATAGGCTCAGAAGGCTGATGGAAGAATTCTCTCAGAGAAAGACCTCTTCCGAAGTGTGGGCCAGGAGAGCTGTAGAAAAGGTCTCAGAGTCTTTGCCCCTCCTCCCATTGACAGGCTGGAGTTGCTTCCTGTTTCCTCCACTTGAATCTCTGCTGACCTCAGCGACTGAGTGGCCCAGAGAACACAAGAGAAGTGACGCTGTGTGACTCTGCAGGTCCACTCTGCAGGGGAATACACAACTCCTGCCTCTTTCTCAGCAACATTCATGCTGGAGCCCTGAACTGCCATGAAGCAATTTATGTTTTGTGAGGAGCCAGTAGCCCACTGGAGGGACCACACAGAGACAGCCTGACCAGCCCCCACAGCCCCAGCACCCCATCCCCAGCAGTTCCACCGTCAGTCCCCACGGACTGCAGCCTCAGTGGGGACACACCCACTCAGTCAAGCCTTTCCTCAAAGTCTGACCCACAGAAACCTGGAGAGATATGAAATGAATGTTGTTCTAAGCCACAGAGGTTTGCAGTGATTTCTTACACAGAGATAAACAGTTGGAAGACAAGCTGTGTATGAGAAACTAAAATGAGATAACACATATGTGCAAACAAAAGAAAGATGTTACTATGAGAATAGCAGCTTCACAGAGAACAGGACAAAACAGATAAAATTATCTGAAGGACAAAATTAGTATTGCCTACTTCCAAATCATAATAAAGAGCTTAAGATTTCTTCGGATCTACTAATTTTGCCAAACAAATTCAAGAAAAACGTAACATTTTAACCTGGTTAAGGCCAGTATAAAGCAATAGAGAATTAAAAGAGAATTGTTTTGAATAAATGCAAGTGCACAGGGAGAGCAGCTTCCACCAGTTTCCAGGAAGGGTCTCAGACTGACCTCTTTCAGGAAACAGCCAAGACTCATTTGTGATGAGAAGCTCCAATTTACATGCAATCCTTGTCCTAAAAAGCTTTCAAGATTTTCAGCCTTAAGAATGTGAAATTTGCCTGTTCTTTTCATTTACCCTGTCAGTGTGCTTAGCAAACACTGTCTATTTGGACAGTACAATAATAAACTTCAATCTAGTTCTGATCGATTTTTCAGAAATTTTGGGGGAAAAACAACAGATTCAAATTAATGAGGTTTTATAAAACCCAGCAAACAAGCAGCTCTTGTTTAAAGGTTTGCATAAAACAAAGGCCCTTCTGTGATAATGTTCCCACAACAAAGTGCTACTTCCTAATTAAACCTACACAGAAAACAAAGCAGTTCTTCAAAAGCCAGCTTTATTTTCAATGCCATAGAAAACGTTTCCTTTTTTACATAATACATTTAGTCTTCTAAAGGAACACTGCAAATTTTTACTCATATACTGGACCACGCCTAGTGAAATTTTCATGCACATTTAAACATTTTCTAGAGGAGAATGCAAAAACACTGACTTATTTTTCTGTATGTTGGCCAAAAACACAGGTTGGGTAGCACCCAGACCTACCAGTCACAGCAAACTCGTGGACTAGGGCTAATGGTCTGCCTCAGTCACGGGGAAAGGACTCTTTGAGCCACAATGTGACGTGGGCAAAGAGAATACGGGGAGGGGTGTAGGAAGAATCTGAACACTCCTGATTTCTAGGAGGAAACTATGACAGCTCCTGCCAGTCTTCCTGTAAAATCATAATGTAAGGAAAACAATGATAGGAGACCAGGAATAAATGAGGTGTGACGCTATTACATAGTGTAGAAGGAACCAGTGCTGCAGTCTTCTTACCTGCACAGAGGAAACCATCTGTATTCCAGAACAGTTGAGGAAAGTGGATGAAATAACATGGACATGGGAAAAAATGCTATGGATCATCTACACCCTATACTTCTACAGGTATATGTACAGATTCCTATGCAGATGCTCCCCAACTTATAATGAGATTTTGTCACAATAAACCATTGTAAGTTGCAAAAATCATTAAGTGGAAAATGTGTTTAATGCACCCAACCTACAAAACGTCATAGCTTAGCCCAGTCTACCTGAAACAACCTCAGAACAATTACATTAGCCCACAGTTAGGCAAATTCATGAAACACAAAGCCTTTTTTTTTTTTAATTCTCACCCAAGGACATGCTTTTGATTTTAGAGAGGGGGGGCAGGGAGCGAGAGAGGGTAAAAAACATCGATGCAAGAAGCATTGATTGATTGCCTCCTTTAACCCAGGCACATGCCCTGACCAGGAATCAAACCCACGACCTCTTTATTTACAGGACGATGCTCCAACCAACTGGGCCACACCAGCCAGGGCATGCAAAGCCTATTTTATAATAAAGCATTGACTATCTCATGTGATTTATTAGGAATATCTTTCACACCATGGTAAAGTTGAAATATTATAAGTCGAATGATCATAAGTACGGGACCATTTGTATATAGGAATTGTGTATGAATATATAATATACAGATTGTATATTCATATACATATGTAGGTTTTATATGCCATATATTATATATAATTCTATACTATATTACTAAATTCTATATTATTCTAAATTCTATATACTATATACAGATTTCTAGATATGTACATTACATTTACATATTTATATACAATGTATATGTGTAGATTCCTGTACAATATAGGCAATAAACATTCTTTTTTAAAGGAATATTCAAAACAAAACTAACCACAAACTTGCAATACAAACCTTAAAATTGATATGTATTCACTGCAATACTTAATTGACATGCTTATGAGATCAATTTGTTTTCACCGTTATTACATATAGAAAACAAACAAAAAAAACCCCCAAAATGTCCTGTATGGGAATTCTTATGCAAATGGTGGGTAAGCCATATAGAAGAATATTGATATAACTTTAAAAATAATAATGTATATAATTACATTTGGAAATGCACATGCTATGACGTTACATAAAACATCAGGATACAACCATGTAGGTCATCTGTGTCAGCTGAAGGGGTGACACCGCCCAATGACGCACAGAGCCCAGGCCCTCGGATCGTAGTAAGTCATTACACCTGAGCAAGCTGCCTAAACTCTCTGTTTCAGTTTTGTTATTTGTCAAAAGGAGGTAATCATAGGACCACATCTCAGGGTAAGTATGACTATTCAATCACATAATTCCGATCGAGTGCTGAGCACAGGGTCTGGCCCAGAGTAAATGATACTGCAACATTACTGAACACACAGAAATGCATGCAAGAGTCTAAAAGTAAAATGTCAAAATTATTAGTGGTTGTTTCAGAATGAAGAAATGGTAAGTTTTTCTGCCTCTTTATACTTATATGTACCCTCTACATATATTTCTACCATGAACCCATTTCACTTTTCTAACCAGATAAAATAGAATTGACTTATGAATTTATTTTCTCAAACCTGCTTAATTGCACTTCTTAACTAATTTCAATTAGGTTACATCAAGGTCTTGTTTAAAGTTTCCCTTGATGGTATCAGAAGACCTTCGACCCTCGAAAATCATTTGTGGATTACAAACACGGCAGAAAGAAAGGAAGCATTTATTCGGCCTAAGGAATTTGTCAGGTGCTGGACTAGGAGCCACCCTTCACTCTTAATGCTATGGCATTCTACTTGTAAATTAGAAAAGCATATCACCACACCACACCTTATACATCTCCACCACATCGTACAACCCAAAGGAATAATGCATACATATACACATAAATAGAGCTGCTATCACTTATTCTTCATCGCCGTCCTTCTTAAAGTCACACACCAAGGTGTCAGCCTATGGCAGTCTCTTGGCTGAGATCCAAGGACACCTAGTCGATGCGTCAGAAAGCAGTCCGTGATTTCACCATAAGAATTCTAAATTTTGTATTTTCATTCCAAAGTTTATCTAAAAACTTAATATAAACCTATTCAGTGTGTAGGTGTACACACACACACACACATGAACTGAAATTACTTTATTACAAAATTCTGCTCCAGGATTTTATAGCTGTGCCTCTGTGTTCATGTCACTGCACTGGTAGGTGTGTCACCTAGTGAGAAGATGGTGTTTGTGTGGGTTGCAAACAACTGCGAGTGTACCTTTGTATACTCTCTTTTGTGGGGGTCTGAGGGGAGGTGCTAGCAGGGAGTTGAAAGGCTAGAGGAGGGGCTACTCCTCCCTAGGTACCTGCTGTCCCTGTGGGTGCCCTTCACCCCCGCTACAGTATTTGACTGCCATCTCCAGCCTCCCCACACTCCCCAAATGAGCCTCCTCTTCACAGCTCAGAGGTGGGACATTCTCCTCCAAGGCTCTAGGGGCAAATAACCCCAACCACCTCCCTAAGTTCCGCCTCAGAACTTACTGTCTCAGAGTCACCTTGGTACTCCTTTCCACTTCTCCAACACTGTTTAAGCAGTTCCTCATACTAGAAATGCCCCTTTGAATACCTGGAGTGGCTTCTGTTTTCCTCATTGGATTCTGGCTGATAAATAACAGCATGCATCTCATAGTATATTAACTTTTAAAAGTTGTGGTAAACTATACATAACACAAAAATCACTACTTTAGCCATTTTTAAGTGCACAGTTCAGTGGTATTGAGTAATTCACATTGTCATGCAACCATCACCATCACTGACCACCGGAGGTATTTCATCTTCCCAAAACTGAAACTCTGCACCCATGAAAGAGAACCCCTATTCCTCCTCCCCTCAGTCCCTGGCAACCACCATTCCTATGTCTGTCTCTATGGATATGGCTATCCCAAAACTTCATATAAGTGGAGTTAATACAGAATTCATCATTGTGTCTGGCTTATTTCACTCAGCATACTTACAAGATTTATCCATGTGTTGCATGTATTAGAATTTGCTTCCTTTTTAAGGCAGAATAATATTCCATCCTGCGTACATACCCTGTTTCATTTATCCTTACACTGTTGGACACCTGGATTGCTTCCACCTTTTGGCTACTGTGAATAGCACTGTTGTAAACCTGCGTGTGCACGTATCTCTCTGAACATCTGCTTTCCATTTCTTTGAGAATACATCCAGAACTTGAAATTCTATGCTTTCCTTTTCAAGGAATCACCACAGTACTGCATCGTTCCCACCAGCAATGCACGAGGGCTGCAACTCCTCCACATCCTCGCCATCCCTTATTTTCTGTTTTTATTTTTTTATAATAGGCATGTTAATAAGGGCAAAGTGGTATCTCATTGTGGTTTTGACTTTCATTTCCCTAATGATCAAATATGTTGAGCATCTTGTCATCTGCCCAGTGTATCGATTTTTAAAGTAGTGTGTTTCAAATTGGAAAACCTCGGGGTCTTATATTGAGAAACTTTACCATAGGTATACATAGTAATGTAATTATCAGGGCCTAAAAAAACACCGACAATCATACCATTCAAGATCCATCAGATGTGCATGCTCTCTCTATCAGAAAAATTTCTTTAAAATCTTAAGTTGTCACAGAAGTTCCCTGCCTCACTTTAGTGGTGTCACTGTTATGCTAAAGAAAATGCTCTTAAGTCACCTACAGTGAGGAGTAGTTTATCACAGCCTACATGCTGCCGAAGTGAGCACAAGGAATAGTTTATTACTGGAGACCACCCACGTGTACGTTAGTTTTATGATTGTTAAAGAGACTCCTTAGCTTCATTTTTCTCAAAAACAAAAATAACACACTGTTTAAATGCTCATACATTTCTATAAAGGTAAGTATCACTAAATATCTAGCAGTATTAATTCTAAAATCTTGTGAAGCAATGTAAGAAATGAATAGCAGGCACTAT
Organism: Tonatia bakeri; assembly: GCA_004024845.1. Lineage (NCBI taxonomy): Eukaryota > Metazoa > Chordata > Mammalia > Chiroptera > Phyllostomidae > Tonatia > Tonatia bakeri. The sequence continues at coordinate 61,023 of PVIA01002603.1, forward strand.
TTTGAGAAAGTAAAGAAATAAATCTAATCACTCCTCTTGTAATATGTTACTAAAGCAAACACTCTGCAGCTAAACTGTATTACAAACCACACAGTATTTATTGACTTTCTGACAACACCACTTTTTGTATTTTCTTCAATATATCTGTCAGGTAGCCAAACATTACACACAGAGGCTAAAGAATGCCATAGTGTAAGCAGCACGATCAGTTGAACTATAGAATCAATGTCTTCAGCATTTGCCAACACGGAATGAACGTGACCAATGTGGTCATAAAACCTCAGGATCATACGTACATACTTATTAAGGCACATGAACACGTTCACAACATGAAGTTGTTACATCTGCAATTCTGCTCAGGTCTGTCTAATTTTACGTTAGAAATCTATGCTTAATTTCACATGTTTATAGGAGTGAAACAAGGAAGTTGAAAAGTTTGTTGATCATCAGCTTTTAAGCAGGCGGTAAGCAAAAAGGAGGGGGAGCGTGAGGAAAAAGCACTCATTGACACTGCGGCTATTCACTCAGCGCCTCTCCTCTGCCAACGCCCGCGCATGCAGGAGCGAAAAGACAACCAACCCTCAGCAAACGTTAACAGGGAAAGGAAAGGACAAAGGAAGAAGAGGAGGAGGAAGAGGAAGAACACATCTGCAGTTTCTGCCTTTATATACTCTTTTGAAGAGTATATAATCTAGGAATGAACTAGTAGCTGGTTAACAGCTGGCTTGACAGGGAAACACACAGAGTCTGACAGTGGGAAAAAGTCATCAGAAGGTGCAGCCACACTGTAGGTCTGAGTGTCAGTGAGACCTAAGGAACCAGGGTGACGTGTGGGAGGAAAAGGAGATAACTTGAGAAGGAAGAGATCCGGCTGTCAATACCTATAAGGATGCAAATTTGACCTCACTACAGAGGGGCAACCACACCTGGATGCACTAGAGGTAGCCATTTAACTGGAATTTCACCAAGTCTTTGGAGCTGATCTTAGTTTCTAGGAAATAAGGGTATAAGGGTACACTTGGAACATGTTAACAAAGAAGCCTTATTTGCTGAAATAACTTTGTGCAGTGACAGTAGTAAGATAATAAGTTTGAAAGGCAGAAAATGCATACATTTTGTACATCCACACGACTCCCAATGTGTCTGCTGACATCAGTGCACAGCCTGACGTGGGATCCTGAACAAATGAGGGTGCCTGCTGACACAGCTTCTAAGAACATCTAACCCCATGGAAACAATTTCACTCATTTTCTCAAAGAATTCTGAGAATGAGAATTGTGTCAAACAATGTTACCATGCACTAGTTCTGTATATTGCTTAACTTCACCTGGTGGAAACTCGATGAGAACAGAATGTAAACATGGTAAGAAGCAAGGCAGACTTTCCCAAAGGTCATCAGACTACAACTCAGCGACCCACAGAAGTTCTTCAGCACTTCTTGCCTTACCCACCTGTCTTAAGTCCAGAGTGATTGTGACCCAGTGATATTCTCTTCCATTTTGAATACTGGGACTTTGCCACCAGTTATTGGTACCATCTATTGCATTCGATATTGGATGGCGTTCTGTGAAAAGAAAATAGAAACATAATACCCTCTAGGTCCATCCACATTGTCATGAATAGCAACACTTCGTTCTTTTTTATGGCTAAGCAATATTCCGTTGTATATATGTGCCACATCTTCTTTATCCATTTGTCTATTGATGGGCACTTAGGTTGCTGCCATGTCATAACTATGGCAAATAATGCTGCAATGAACATAGGCATATGCCTGTTCAAATTAGTGTTTAGAATTTCTTCAGATTAACAATGAGAAGTGGAATTTTTGGGTCATATGATAGTTGTATTTTTAAATTTTTGAGAAACCTCCATACTATTTTCCATAGTGGCTGAAACTAATATAATATGGCATATCAACTGTAATTTAAAAATTATTAAAGAAGAAACAAAGGAAAGAAGGAAGGAAATAAGTTAAAAACATGTACTTTTCAGCTTTTGGTCTAAATTGTTTTGACTTCTAAACTGTACGCTAGTGGAAGTAAATAGCAGTGAAGGTGAACACATTACATTGTTCATGATTTCCTAATAAAAGTCTTCATAATCTCTCAAAAGGTATAAATTCCCACAGGTACTTCCAAACAGAAGAAGCAACACTTGCCTTTGGGGTTGGCACTGTTGCTGTCGCAGACCCGGCACTGGGGGTTCCGCACAGGTCGACCAGGCACGTGCTCCACAAGTTTGCAGAACATCTCAGGCCCCTGCTCACCACAGGTGGCATTGGTGATGATGTGAGCATTGCTGGCAAGATTGAGAATGGCAGGAAACAGGCCTGGAAGTAAAAATTCACCAAATCAGCTCAGCCACTTGAAGTGCAAAGGAAATTACTGCACATCACTTTACAGGGGAATCAAAAAGAGATTGTAAGTCTACGCGCCGAGTACAGGAAGTTTTACACAAGAGCAGTTATACAGTGATTTCATTTACACGAAATTCTAGTAGAAGAAAAACTCATCTAAGAGGACAAAACTCCTGCACAGTAGTGGCAGAGGGTGGGACTGACCGTGAAGGGATGCAAGGGAACTTTCCAGGGTAACTTTATGTTCTATATCTTGATAAAGGTTTGGACTGCACAGGCAGATGTGGTTGTGAAAAATCATAGAATGGGTGAGATCTGAGTAGATTGGAATGTTCCAGTATGTGCGAATTTTACCTCAATCAATTAAAAAGAGTCATAACAAATGTTGATGTGAATGCTGAAGAGTTTAGGAGAGAGTGTACTTTATTCTTCAACCCACTGTAAAATGCATCAGAAAGTGAGCTGGACTGATGCATCTACAGAGATGGGTACAGAGTCAGACAGGTAATAAAGAGCGTAAAACACCCATTGTAGAATCTCAGTAAGAAGGTAGATGTTCACTGTACAATTCTTTCCACTTTTCTGATTGAAATGCTTCATAATAGAATGTTGGGAAAACAGGTTTTAAGAAAAGTGTCAAATGATCCAATACACATATATGCCAGTGAAATTCAAACGCGTTTCATTCAAAAGAAGGGTGTCCATTTTCTACCCACTTTACTTCAGTTGCCTCTGCTAGTATTTACAAGGTCTTTTCTATCATTATCTAGGATATTGTCCTCTCTCTCCTCTTTCTTTCCTGCCTCTTTTCTTTGGTGAATAAAACTTGAGAACGCAAATATCCAATTTTCAAAATTCTCATCAATTCAGTGTTAATCTTTGTGTTTGTACAGTTCTTTGCTCTCCAGTGAATTTTATCTTTAAGAAGCTGGTTCAAATTATTCAGTAAACAATTTTTGGGTGACTGTAAGGAAAATAACTCTAATAGGTTCCTTAGAGACTTGACTTTACATTGGTAAAAGAGGTTAACAGCAGAGATCCCACAAAGATCCAGAAAGTACAGTGTACATGATTCTGAAGCGGCATTTTACACGAAAGGACACTGTGAAATGGGGCAGAGTGTTGAGAGGCAGGGTCTCAGCTAAGTGGGGTTTCTCTAACTTACAAGAGCTTGATCTTCAAAGATCACAGAAGAAAGTTTTTCTTTATAGAAAATAAAGAGCCAATATTATTTCTGAAATATTTCTTTTCCAGTAAAATTTTTAAAACCACAATATAATTTTAGTAATATAGAAGGAATTCATGTCCTCAATTTTGACTTTTTAAAGTATTACTTAATATTTTCAATTATCTTCATTATAATTTAATTTATAAAGTAAAAATGGTTTTGTAAGAGTTGCTACACTAAAAACTGACCAGGCATCTATCTATCTAAAAAATAACTTATTAAGTAGTCATTCAAAGACTTTCCAAATAAAACAGAGCTACTTATTAGTAGTTCTCTTATAGTAGAATGACCCCACTCAAGTCAATAGGCCCTTAGTCTCTCAATAGAAAATAGTAATTGAATATCTGTATATTAGAGCATTATTAATTTTGAAGCATAACAGACACATCATATACTATGTTTAATATGTCAAATACATTTTCATATTTAACTCAGTTTTTCATTTTTATTATATTCCTTTAAAAGTTTTTTTCCTCTCATGTACCCCCTACTGGGGACCTAGCCTGCAACCCAGGCATGTGCCCTGACTGGGAATCAAACCAGCGACCCCTTGATTCACAGGCCCATGTTCAATCCACTGAGCTACACCAGCCAGGGCAAAAGGATTTCTTCTTTAATCAAAGAGGCTTTATGAGGAAACATGAATCTTTACATTTAATTATTCAGTTCTTCAAATTATTGTTTTTATCAACCAGTAAACAGACACTTACAGTTTATGGAATGATCTACTTGTTAAAGTGACATGTAATTCTTGGGAGTGATACTTAGATGGCAGGAGCTGATATTTATTCTGTTTAATACCGAGGTAAATATTATTTTTCTCCATTCTTTATGATCATGGTATTCTAGTTATATGGTTTAAATGTATTGTATGAGTTAACAATTGAAAATACGATACAATTTTAAGCTGCAGTGTTTTATCCGAATAACTAAGAGATATTTTCAGGCTCTGTGTCACACGCGTGCACTTAGATTTGCAGTGTGGTCTGCTCTCTCCGTTCCCTCCCCACAGGCTGGCAGAGCGAGGAACAGAAGCCGAGGTCACGGGAACTGATTTAACAATGTGTTTCTCTATCAACAAACACTTCACCAGTTAACGAGTGTTGCCACTTTCCTTTATTCTCCCCCTCCAGTTGCTCCACATCAAGAGAACTCCCCGCTTTCTGCCCAGAGCTCCCTCCCCCTCTGGAGACCTTGAGTTACTGTGGGGGGTGGGGGGTGGCAGGGCATCCTGAGGGCACTGTGCTCTCTGTACTAGGGAGTCTATGCTCTGAGTCAAAAAAGGAGGTCAGACCCTAGGAATGTAAACTTAACATAATTTTGGCGAATTATATCTTAATTGTACTAATCAGTATCAAGTCGTTCTTGCACTAGAAAGGTTTTAAAGAACTTCCATATTTCCTTACCTTGCTGGAATTCTAAATATGATTTTAATTTTAAAAAATTACTTTGTTAGTATGGCTGTGTAGAAAAAACCCTTTAATTAATTTAAAAAATATATCCCAGTTATCTTTCACTAAAACTAAATGCATCTTTCTTCTCAGATATGCTAGTATTTGAATAGAAACTAAATTATTCCATATCTATTACATTTACTCTTCATGGTTATAGAATAACTATTATTCCTTGTTGCACATGACCACATCTGCTTAGGGATCAAAGAAAGTTAGAAATATCTACTGGAGAAGACATGTTTTAAAAAGAATTTTTTTAAAAAGTCCCTCAGGTTGTGGAATCATTACAAAGACAACCGAATATTTCAATTAAAGGGAAACTGTATGAGCTTCAAGTAGGAGGGAAGATGGGAAACCAAAGGGTGAGAAAGGGCATTGGGAGCAAGAACCTACTGAGAACAAAAGTTCGATTTTCCACGTAAAATCAAAGGCAGGATGGAGGCTGTAGCAGGATCCACGTGGCAGAGTTTTACCCTTACACAGCTGTGCGCTTAGTAAATCAGACTATGCATTTTTGTTGAGAGACATTATTCACTTTAGTTAGTGTTACTGTAACACCAATTTGTACGTTTTCCCCATTCAGGTCACACAATGGCATCCTTTTTCTATGCTGGTATTTAACTGGTAGCTAAAGACTTTATAACGCCAAACTCCACCGAGCATGAAATAAATTCCTTCTCATTCACCAGTAGCTTTTTTTAATCCTTTCTTCGCAGTCTGAATACATTTGGTTTTCTTAAACGCATTTCAGGACCACATCAATCTGCTGGAAATTCCTTTATTACTATCAGGTGAAAAATTGCCATAATGCTGACAAAAGCGCTACTACATACAATTACCAAAGTCTTCAGCTGAGAGACTTCCAGATAGCTGAGTAATTCATTTTTAGAGGTTTCTGGGTTTTCCCAGCAGAAAACATTCTCGCCGCCTGACACAGAGAATCTGCAGAGCTGACCAGCCCTGAGGCGCGCAGCAGCAACTGCTGCAGGAACATTTCTCAGGTGACTGCGGGCCGGGGCTCAGGGCCTCAGCGCGTCTGTGCGTAAGAGACGCGAGAGTTTTTCTAACGAGGTTTTTCTCTATTTTGGAAGAAAACAAGTTCGACAAAATGTTATTCGCCTAATCCATAATCATTGTGATATTCTGGGGAAAAATGATTTGCAATTCTTAAAGGATATGTCTGTGCCAATATTTCAGGTTATTTTTTCTCAGCATGAAATTAAGGATTATGAATATTTTCTATGACTGAATAATAAAACTAGCTTCTGATCTCAGGAGTTTTTATTCTTAAAAAAAGCAAATCTACTTTTTCAATCCATAGGGAAATTTGAAAAGAAGAAACAGCAATTTAAAGTTTCTGAATTAAGAATTTTGTGATTGTTTAAAAACATTCAAATTCTTTATTTTTCTTCATTTACACAACTATCACTTTCCCAGACTCACCCACTATCTGTAAAGTGATTAGAGAAGACTGGAATCAGAAATGAACTATTCTGTCTCCTGCACCTTTTGAAACGGTGTAGTCACCTGACTGAACAGTAAAAACAGCACCTCAAACAGCTACAGATGGGATTATTTATTTATTTACTAAGTAAATAGAAGCATTTATTTATTTATTTATTTATTTATTTATTTTTTAAAGAGTTCAGTGATTGATTTATTTTTAAAGAAAGGGGAAGGGAGAGAGAGAAAGAGAGGGAGAGAAACATTGATGTTGGAGAGAAACATCAATCGGCTGCTTCTTGCACACCCTCAACTGTGGACTGGCCTGCAACCCAGGCATGTGCCTGACCTAGAATGGAACCAGCAACGCTTTGGTTTGCTGGACAATGCCCAACCCACTAAGCCACATTGGCCAGGAATCCTAGAAGCATTTAATAATATTCCAGGATATATTATCCAAGTATTCTAATAACACAATTTTAAAGTATTCTAATAATATGCAAGGTATTCTAATGACATGAATTTTAGGAGGATGTATGAATTCATATTTGCTAACATAGCCATATGAGTCATAAAAAACAGGTAAGAAAGTTTGACTAAGTTCAATACATTTGTAATGAGAACTTCTTATTTGCAAAGCACTATGCCAGGCACCTCCCCAGGACACAAGATGAAGAAGCTGGGCTCTTCTGCCCTGAAGGCTCTCACAATCAGGAGGGAAAGAGAGACATCTACTCACAGATTCTGATAAGTATAATATTTAAAATGCAGCAGTATTTAAAAATAAGTTAGAGGAGAGAATCTAGAATAAGAAACAGGCGTAACTCAAGCAGAAATATGAGAGCATGTGCTCAGGCAAGAGCAGGTCTAAAATCCTTAAATGGCTCCTCATTGCTTTTCAAATCAATTTCAGTCTCCTTCCCTTTGCACCTTTCATATAGCCATTCATTGCCTGACCATCCTTCAAGCTAAGCCCAGGTCTTTCCTGAACTCCAGGCTAATATAAACGTTCTCCTTCAGTCCTGCTTTAAATCAGCATGCCCTCTCACTGCACTTACTGTTTATAAAGAGATCATTAATTTGGGGACCAGCCTCCCACCAATTCTTCTCCTCTCACTAGCCTTCTTCAGAAAATAGAAACAACTCCTGATTCACAGGTGAGTTCCTTCAGGGCAGAATCATGTCTGGTTTGCTCTAGGTCAGCATCTGGCCCATGTGAATACCCCATGTCAGGGCCTGAATGAAGAAAATGAGTAAGTGAATGGAGAAATGTTCTCTCACAGTCCTGGATTACCAGCAAGTGCACAGAACCAGGGGCCTAAATCCAGACTGTCATCCTGGTACCACCACTGACCAACAGTGTATCTGGACAAGTCCATCTCTCAGAGCCTCTAGTTCCTCAATAATTAAATGAGCACCTCTATGAGTCCATTTTTCCTCAGATACTATGATTCTAGAATCATTTTACTTTAATAGATTATCAGATAAATTTGCTCACCATTCTCACTCTCACTATTTGAGAAATAAGAATAGCTTTTCTCCATTTAATGAATGTACAGAATGGCAAAAAGAGTTAATTTGGTAATTCTTTGATCTTCTTGGATAAAATAACCAAATAGAAATATAAAGTGGCATTATTTTCTTTGCTCACTTGGAAGTCATTCTTTAGAATAGCCACCTGAAAAGGAGCAGAAGAGAAACAACTGATGTTTCATACAACCTTAAGCCTAAACCAGAGAACTCTCAAGAGGCTGCTTTGCTTCCCCTCTGTGCTGAAGGCAGTGGCCCTTTCTTAACTCTTGCTTACTCTTCAGTGTTAAAGACAAGACAACAGGCTCGAAATGGAGTTGCTCCCGCAAAGCCCCGCATCACCAAACCAGAACAATACGGTTTCTGGCTCCTCCAGAAGTGGGATCCTAAACCAGTCACTCAGGAATGGCCTGATCAGCACTAGTCAGATAATCTGCAGCGGCCCTTGCCACCCTCTGTAAGCAAAGAAACCTGGCAATATCCAACCTTTTTGCCCAGTATAACTTCGTGGTTCCCCCTCCCTTTGCCTGCAAAAATCTTGCGTCTTGTTCAGCTCCTCCGAGCTCCTTTCTATTGGATTGGACGCTGCCTGATTCATGAATCACTGAATAAAAGCAGTAAGATCTTAAAAATTTGAATCTTGTTTTCTAACACCAGTGTGGCATTCTTTCAAAACAGTAAAAGTTCTATTTAATATGGCATGTTTAATATCTAACCTATATGTGTCCAGGCTTAAAGTAGAAATGTCCATTTGAAACATGTATTTTATATGAATTCTATTAGAATCACTAGTGCCTTTGAAAGGCGGTATTGGGTAAGAGGTAAGAACAATGGCTTTTTGAGTCAGACTGTCCCCAGTTTGAATCTTAGGTCTACCACTTTCCAGCTAGGAAGCTTTACCTGTCAGTCTCCTTATTTATGCAGTGGGAAGCATATTGCCTGGGGGGGGGGGATTTTTTTGTGATCATTAAATAAAATTGTGTAGGTAAAAGACCTAGTACAATATCTGAAGGGCTCAATAAATAATTGCTATTATCATTTTCATATTACCAGTGGAGATCACTAACACAAATTTCCTCAAATATAATTCAACTTTTACGGTTATATTTCATATATTTGAGTCTCTGTTTCTCCAATTAAATTTTGGATGAAGTAGTTGGTTTGCATTTAAGAGTCACCAAGTAAGACAAGTGCCCACCTTTAATCAGAAGAAATGCACTCAGCTAACTGACGTGTATTGTGAGAGAGGCATCGAGAAAACGCAGACCTGAGGCTCCTCTCATGCCCACTCCACGGCACGAAGGCTAGACTGCCAGCTCTGCCCTACTCACACTTGCCACTCTTCCCCACCTCCCTCCCTCCCTCTTCATTTTTCTTTTCCTATTACTCTTCTGTAGATGCCTTTGCAACACTGTGTATGTAGTTGAATCCCTGTAAGTTAAATGCACACTTGTAAATCACAATCTTTTTTTCCCTTATCTGAGGACATTTTTTCATTGATTTTAAAGAGAGGAAGGGAGAGAGAGGAACATTGATTGTTTGCGTCTCATATGTGCCCGGATCATGGATCATACACACCTGGGTCAGGGATCAAACTGGCAACCTAGTCATGTGCTGACCAGGATTCGAACCCACAACCTTTCAGTTACAGGATGATGCTCCAACCAACTGAGCCCCACCAGTCAGAGCTCACAGTCTCCTTTCATTGTTCTGCAAGCTGACAGGGGAAGGCATCTCTGAGGAGGTAACTTTTGAAGAGGTAACCTCAAAAATGACAAGGAGCTAGCCTGCAGAGGTAGCACTCCATTTTAATATATTTGGACTTATTTGTAATATATTTTTTCTGCATCTAAAATCATGCTGAGAATTAGTTTGTGAGCTTAACCAAAGGGCACCAAAAGATCCAGAATGCTGGTAGGGAAGGTTAAGGTGTAATGAGTGAGGAGCTAATGGTACAGGTGACTTTTAGTTTCCTTTCCCCACCTCTTCTCCCAGGAACCTAGTTCCAGGAGGCTCCGGGCCTTTGGGTGCAGGTAGATTGTGAAGGTGATTGAAAGGAGCTCAGGCCAAGCCAAGAGTCAGTATCTTGCTCAGGTGTGGTCTGAGGTGACCTGACAGGGTGGGCCTGGAGCAGCAGTTGCCCCCAGCTCAGCAGAACTAAATGAAAATTGAGTCCTCAATATCACCCAGGTTGCCTGAATATTTCCTATAAATGCTGAGGGCGGTGAGAACATATAAAAAGAGAAAGGGGCAAAGACAGAGGAAGGTTTAGACTGAAATTACTTACAGTAGCACATCCCCAACCCCTAAAATATGTTTGGGGGTCCATTAGCAAGGCACGGGAAAATCTGTCTCACACTTTTCTTTCCCGGAAAACAACACAAATATACGGTATATTATGAAGTAAGTGTATTTAAAATACAAGCATAGATAAAACTGTTTTCCTACTTTTGAGATAGGGCCTGTGGCGAGATGGTTGTAGCCAATAATGCTACAGGGGCTGAAAAGGAGACAGTAGATGACCCCCAGCAGATTTATGGCTTGGAGCCTGCAGAAGGCCAGAGGGTTCCACGCGGAGACCAACTTCACCTGGGTGGCCCTTGCCTCCGCGCAGGCGCACTAATGCGTTAGCACACTGAACGGCACGGTCACGGGAACGGGAAGCCCACGCATGGACACAAAGTGGCTGGCAGGGCTCTTCTGGGAAATCTTCGCCCCTCTCCCAGAGAGGTCCTGAGTATTCCTTCCCCTTATTGAATGCCTTTCTCTTCCATTAAACGGCTTCAATAAAAAAAGTAAATCCCACAAGAGAGGCTGCTCTGTCTGTGGAGGAGCCCGCTCTCTGTCTCACTGCTTCACTAATAAACCCTTTCGCTTTAAACTCGATGCTGGCTCGTCTTGGAATTGTTTGTTGCACAAAGCCGAGAACCCACCATCTGGGGCCGACCTCTGGGTTCCCGGACCCCCGAACGTCTGCGGTTCACTGTGACTTCTGACTGATCAGCCACTGACAGCGACCCTTGTGAACAGCAGTTCCTTCCTCCTCCGCTCCTTCCCGCGACAAACCTGGCCGAATGCTTTGTCACAACAGGAGAACACCATTTAAAGAGACCTTTTCACGTTGCTCACATTAAATTAAAAATCATTTTAATCCCTACTAAATGAACTTGTTTTGTATATCAAATACTAGTATTCTTAGAGCGTTTAAATAATAACACATCAAAGCTAGCATTGAAATACACAGAAGTCTTGCTTGTTTGCTATGAAACAAACAGGGCTCACATCTCCAGTGAGAATTGTCCCAATGGTACCAGGCAGTTATTTCATTTCTCAAATAAAGAAAAATGTAGCACTTGCGAAGGTTTTAAACGAGGTGACTTGAGTCTCCTGCAGATGTGGAGCCCTTCCAGCATGGTGGAAGCACTAACTGGAGAATGGCTGCCCTCTCACACCCGCCCCCATCCCCTCCTAAAAGCAAACACCCAGTTTTTGGACTAAACCAATTCAATCATGGATGGTTGTTAGTAAAAGAAAAGCTTTCTGGAGATTCTGAGGCCCTCTCCAGCACAGTGAGGAAACGGGGTGGTGGGAGAGGGAGAGAAAGAAAGGCCCCCACACAGTGAGGAAAAAGTCAAGTCCAAATTCCTGAGCATTTGGCCTTTAACACAGTTGATTTTTTTCTCACATGGGAAAACGAAGAGATTAATCTCAGAGAAACCAAAGGGGGTGGTGAGTGAAAGGCCTTAGCAGGATTTTGCTCCAGTTCCATTTCCATAGCAATGGGCTCAAGGTGTCCTTGATGAGAACAGAGGTTTTCCCCATTAAGATAAACAAACCAATGAGCAAGCAGGGTGCAAATATTGTTTGTAGAAGGTAGCGCCTTATCAGTCAGGGTTCACCCATTCCTCCCACAAAGACTTGTTTAATACTTGTATTCCATGCTACCACAGTTTTTATTTCATCATAGAAAAATACAATTCGTTCATCAAGAAGTGTTTTTCTCTTTAGTTTCCAAAAAGTTTAAATTGTTACTAAAGGGCAATGACTGATCAAAATCATAACTGCGCACAGACAAACCACAAAAGCACTTCCAAATTCATATCTGTGTTTAAATGTTATATCCTTCCCATCACCTCGGAAAGGCAGTGCCCCTCCTCACTCCTTCCAAACTCTCACGGCAGTGAATTCCACTGCTCCACTTAAAGGAAAGTCGAAAAGCAAGGACAGTCTAAACTGAATATTACCAGTCCTGTTGAACTAGAATAAAGTTTCATGGTATTTTATTATTTATAATGTTTGTACTGTTTATACAATGTTTTAAATCTTCACCCTAGGATATTTTTTATTATTGATTTTTAGAGAGAGAGGGGGAAAGGGAGAGGGACACAGAGAGAGAGAGAGAGAGAGATACATCTATCCGTTGCCTTCCACACTCGCCTGACTGGGGATCGAATCTGCATCCTAGGTATGTCCCCTGATTTGCATTGAATACATCACTTTTGGTGTACAAGACGACACTCCAACCAACAGAACAACCAGGCCAGGGCTGTGCTGTTTACATCATTTTTAAATACCCAAACACATCAATTAATTCAATATTTTCTTATCAGCCCAAACACTTCAGAAAACAATCAACTTTCTACAATCCTATCAGATCTTAGTTATTTCTCCCCCTTTCCTCTGCACCTCTGTGCTCTGTTGTACAGATTTCGAGTGCTTATTCTTTACAACTCTGGCCTCCCCGCTTGGGAATGTGCCCAGGGCTGCTTCACGGGTGTGTGACCAGCAAAGTCGCCCTTGGTTTAATGCTCCGGTGAGACTGTCTTGAAATGTTTTAAATTTAAACAAGGGGCCCCACATTTTCATTTTGCACTAGCTCTTCAAATTATGTTACTGGCCCTGGAAGTGGCCAGCGGTAGAGTCAAGCAGGGACTGTCCTCACAAGGGTCCACGCAGCTCTGATGAGAGCATTTGACAACTGAGAGGGCATCACCCCTCTAACTGAACACCAGTACTGTGACCCCAAGGTGGCTGGATCCACCCGTTACAGTTTCTTTTATTCTGTTCCACAGCTAGGGACATTTTCCAAACAGAGAAATCATTTATGGTGTCTTTCACATTAGAGACCAACAACTAAACACTCCAATCAAAAGTACATACTTAAATTCCCTGGCTGGCGTAGCTCAGTGGATTGAGTGCGGGCTGTGAACCAAAGTATCACCCATTCGATTCCCAGTCAGGGCACATGCCTGGGTTGCAGGCCACGGCCCCCAGCAACCATACATTGATGTTTCTCTCTCTCTCTTTCTCCCTTTCTTCCCTCTCTAAAAATAAATAATAAATAATAAATAAAATCTTTTTTAAAAAGTACATACTTAAATTATGTTGATATCATTCTCATTGAAATAAATAAATAACAGTGTTTTGTCAGTTCTAGTACCCTTGATTTTTTTTCTGAAATTTGGTTGCTTCTTAATAGATACATACATTTAATGTAGTAGTTTTCCTATTTTTTTAAAGATGTTATATCAAGGACATGTGTAAGTATTGTATTCACAGTCTCCAGTGCCTTGACCCACATTTGCTCTTTACTCAACTTCGGCTGGAATTCTGTTCCTTTAAATCACGAAAAATGCCCTTTTCAAAGTCTCCATTAACTTCCATTTGGTCAAACCCAACATGCAGTTTACCTTCAGTTTACTTGACCTCACAGTAGCTTTTGTCAAAAAGAACCTTTCTCTCTTTCTTAAACACTACCTTCTTCTGGTCTCTATCACACTATCGATTCCCAGGTTTTCCCTCTGTCACACAACTTGTCAGTCTCTGCTAGTTACCCTGGAGGTCTCCATCTGAACTGACTTCCTTAGAAAGCAGAAGGCGGCTCATTCACCAAACAGATGCATTCTCATGGGGAAAGTGGAAAGAAGCATACTTCCCAAAAAAGACATCTCCAAAAACAAGCGAAGCATTATATCATGTATTGGGTTCAGGGCTGATGCTGAGTTTTTCGTCCCATGTGCCCAGCACTACCTTCTTCAATATTATTAATCCTAATTTAGATAATGATATAAAAAGGCATCATCTGTGGTAAGTAAATAAACACACGGGGTTGTGGAGTTAGTGGAATCTCAACAGTGGCCAAAATAAAACTAGCACAAGCTGAATAAGGACAAACACAGGACTTTCTACTTCCCCTGCAAAATCCCCACTAGCACAGAATACTCTTGGCAAAGGTGCAAAAGATGTTACAGTTCCTGGTGACAGAGATACACAATATGAGAACAGTGTTAGTGAAAACTATTAACGAGATCTCAGATTGAATCAATAATGTTATGCTATTAAGAAGATGACCCTTAGCCGTCACAAACGTAATAACTGTGACTTAACTATGCACACAATATTCGACTGTCATTCTGTGCTCAAGCTTGCAGAGAGGGAGTTGAGAATTAGAGCAGTGCTCCTCAAACTGAATATATACAAATCACCTGGAGAGCTCATTAAAATGAAGATTCTGATTCTGCAGACCTGGGGGCGGCTGAGATGCTTCGTGGCCAAGCTTCTTCCTGGGGTGGCTGCTTTGAGCTCAAAAGATGAAATGATCCCTTGGGATTTTTCCAGTTCGAACACTGTAGAGCTGGCCAATTCAGCCAAACTTTGGCACAAAGATCATCAGACTGATTAGTGAGATCATGCTTCCTCCAGCAGTTTTCTGTCACTATTTAACCAGAACTCCAGACCTTCCATCCTGCATTCAATTCCTGTAGACCTTTGACAGCTATTTTTAGAGGGAGTGAGGTGCTTCAGTTAAGACAAAGACTTTTGGCTTACTGTAAAGAGGAAAAAACGTTCACAGGCTCCAACACTAAAGATACCACGTACGAACAAGGTCGACTGGGCATCCAAGAGGGAAATCTATTAAAACAAACCAGTGGGTTGATTTTTCAGCCCTGTTCCACTCAAATAATGCTGCCATTCATATTGAAAATATGCTTTTGAAGATATGAAATGGTATTAATATAATATCAAAGGAGTACATTTACATAGTACTAATTTCTGACAGAAGGGTACCCCTTTAAGCCCAAGTCCTGCTGGTTACTGGTATTCTGACCAGTCTGATGTGGCAGCAAAGTAGGTGGCCTGCAGGTCTATTCACAGGTGGCCTGCAGGGAGGGCTTTGCACAGATGGGAGAGGTGGAACAGAGAGGAAAGCAGGGCATCTGTTTCCTGGCTGCCTCAGGACCTTGCATATGAGTTTCCAGAAAACAGTGACAGATGGAGAGGAAAGACTTTTCAAGAGAACCTCTGAGGACAAAAGCAGGGCCATTTGTACAAGGTGGGCTGTCTCCCCACTCTGATGAAAAAAAAAAAACCCAGCTTGAGAGGGGTGAGGAAGGTCAAGGACACACAGCTTACCACAACAGTGGTGCCCTTCAGGCTCTCTCTCTATCTCTCATTAAAATAACTTTTTAGTATTATATTCCTTTTATTCTTAAGTTCTTACCTATAGTATGTTTTTATTATGATAATATAGACAGACAGAGAAAAAGTACTTTATTTCCACACATTAGTAAAGAAAAAGTTGGAACCCAGGCAGGACCACAATAATAGATTACTCTCGAATAAACCACACTTACATACATCTTCTGTAACACTTTTGCTTTGAGAACAAACCACTACAAACAAAATGGCCAGCGTTTACTGCACACTCCACTACCGTTCACATGCAGGTTTCCCATTTTAAGCCAACTGCGAATATTTAGCTGACATGCTGTCGAACAGAAGTTTTTCAGTTTTGGTTCTGAGTTGCGCCTTCCGTACTTACGTGACCCCCGTTCTTCCTTCCCAGTTAGCACCTCAGTATGGACCTCTCCCTGCTGTCTCCTCCAGACTCAGGCTTTCACTCTGCAGGAGTCAGCAACTCTAAGGGCCTAATTTGCATACAGGAGGATGTCAGTCCTTCTTTCAACTTCTGGGTCCACACTCCCAAACTGCCAACACAGCACTTCTGTGGAAGCAGGGACTGCAAATCCCAGAGTTCTTCACTGCAGTGTACTGACTAGTATTCAAACTGCAGATATAAGCTGAGGTTTGATTCAAGATGAACATCCATTTAAACATAAACGGTAACTAGTAGAGTATATGGAATTAAGATACTTCAGCATAAAGACTGTTGCATCATCACGTGTATGTGCACACCCGTGTATGTGTGTGTTTGTGTTACTTATGTTAAACTACCCAAACGCAGCTGGCATTGAAATCAGTGACACCCCTTCCAGGGGCTGTTGGGTGGTGTTCTGATCAGGAAGGCTGCCCATGTTACGGGGGCACCCACAATAGTGTCTCTGTCAACACCAGCACTTATTAATTAGCACAGGGAATACTGGAAATGGGTTATTAGTAAAACTGGTGGATTGTTAATGGCATGAGAAATAAGAGAAGTCAACTCTCATTAGAGAAATTCATGGTAGTGAAGATATTTATATAAATTAAAATATTTCAGAGGGACTTCTTGGCAATAGCAGAGTAAAGAGGTTGAAAATCCTCCCCCAAAATAACAATTACATAACTGGACAAAATTTTCAAAAACAACCATTTCAAGACTCTGAAATTAAGTGAAGACTAATAACAATTGGGAAACTTTTTTTTGTGGAAAGCTGCCAGGGTTTCAGGCTGGACCAGTAAAAGAGATCAGCCTCCCTCCTGGGGCTGTTCTGTGCTCAACCAGCTCGTCAGCAGAGATTACCAGGGCAGGGCGAGCATGAAGTCAGCAATTTCTCAACTGGAGACCCAAAGTTGACCTTTTTATTTATTAATTTTAGAGGGGGGGGTAGCGAGAGGGAGAGAGACATGGATGTCTTGTTCTACTTATTTGCATATTCATCATTGGTTGATTCTTATATGTACCCTGATCGGGGATCAAACCTGCAACCTTGATGTATCGGGATGACGCTCTAAGCACCTGAGCTGCATGGCTAGACCTCAAAAGCTGACTTGATTTGGGGCAGAGAGTGAAACACGCGCCCAGCGATGTTGACATAAAAGTCATAAACTCAGCAGAAAATGAATGCATAAAGCTCTTGATGTTGAGAGCTCAGCAAGAACAAGCCACTGACAGCTGGCCCGCAGCCTTCACTGGGAGACCATGGAAGCAGGGCTGCCAAAGAAGGGTTAGATCAGCTCTTCATACTTCCCTGGCTTTTTTACCCAGAAAGAACAAAATACTTAAGAGAAAATTTAACAGAAGAAATTCGAGACCAGTACACTGAAAACTACGAAACATTTCTGAAAGAGTGTAGACAATATGAATGGAGAGATGTTTCTTATTCATAGATAGGAATATTCAATGTTGTTAGATAGCAATTCTCCCCAAACTAATTTATACTTTCAACCCAATGCCTATCAAAATCCCAGCTGGCTTTTTGGTAGAAATTGACAAGCTAATAGTAATGGAAATGCAAAGGATCTAGAACTGTCAAGTCAATTTAGAAAAAGTAAAATAAATTGAATGGCTTATTCTACTTATTTCAAAACTTATTTTAAAGGCCAAGGAATCCAGACAGTTGGATATTAGCTTAAGAACAGCCATATGAATTAATGGCACAAAATAGAGAATCCAGAAATATACAGTTACATTTATGGCCAATTGATTTTTGGCAAAATGCCAAGGCAATTTTTCGTCTTTTCCATAAATGTACTTACCATGCATGAAGTACCAATAAACTCAAAATGGATCACAGACGTAAATGCAAAAGCTAAACGATAAAATTTCTAGAAGAAAATATAGGAGAAAATCTTCATGATCTTATGTTAGGCAAAGAATTCTTAAATATGACACCAAAAAATTCATAAAATAACCATTTCGTAAAATGAACAATAAACAAAAATGTTTGGCACTCCAAACACACCATTAAGAATATAAAAAGACAAGCCGTAGACTGAGAGAAAATATTTTCAGGTCACATTTGTGATAAAGGATTTATATCCAGAACTTAAAATTTTTTTTATTTATTGATTTGAGAGAGAGATAAATGTATTTGTTGTTCCATTTATTTATGCATTCCTTCGTTGCTTCTTGTATGTGCCCTGACCAGAAGTCGAGTCTGCAACCTTGGTGTAGCAGGATGGTGCTCTAGCCAATGGAACCACCCAGCCAGGGCACGTAAAAACCTCTTGAACTCAATATTCAAAGTAAAAAAAAAGCAAACATTGAATAAAATACTTAGAGTTTTCACTAAAGAGGATATAGGTATAACCAATAAGCATATGAAATATGTTCAACATCATTGACTACTAAAGGAATGTACAATTAAAGCATAAGACCCTACTTCACAGTCACTAAAATGTCTAGAACCAGAAGGAGACAATGTGTAGCGTTGGTAACTGGAGAAACTGGAATCCTCGGGCACGGCCACATTTTACAGTGTGAAGTGGTGCACTCACTGGAAAAGAGTTTGATAGTTTTTTTTAAACTAAACTAAATTTACAATATGATTCATATTCCGCTCCTAGGAATTTCACTCAAAAGAAATGAAAACATGTCTACACAAAAACTTGTATGTGAATGCTTGTCGCATTACTCTAATCGCCCTAAATGATAACAATCAGGGTGTCCCCCCCTGGTGACGGGATAAGCAAAATGCGGCGTATCTTCACGATGGAACAATATTCAGCAGCAAAGTGGAATGGACCACAGATACATGCTACGGTATAGGTGATCCTAGAAGATACCATGTTAAGTGAAAGAAGATAGACACAAAAGGCTACATACTGTATGAGCCCATATGTATAAAATTTCCAGAAAAGATAAATCTAAAAGAACAGAAAGCAGGTGATTGCTTGGGGCTGGGGTCAGCGTGGGAGTGGGGACTGAGGGCACACTTGAAATCTGGAAATCTCTCATGCCAGGTTGGGTGATGACTGTACAACACTCTACA
Source organism: Tonatia bakeri (assembly GCA_004024845.1). NCBI lineage: Eukaryota > Metazoa > Chordata > Mammalia > Chiroptera > Phyllostomidae > Tonatia > Tonatia bakeri. Next base: position 79,968 of record PVIA01002603.1, read on the forward strand.
TTTACTAAATAATCATTGAACTGTTCATTTTCAATTGATGGGACTTTATGGTATGTAGATTTTACCTAATAAAAGTGTTAAAGCTTTTTGGAGATTCTCCTCACACTTACGTGCACAGGATACGAAACCACACAGCCTGTAGCCTGTGTTTTGAAGGACGGCGAGGCCGCCTGGTCCCTGAAGAGCCCTGTGTCCAGACGGTGGTTTAGGAGGGCTGCTGACTGCCTGACGCTGAGGCAAGGGAGAAGTCTGCACACCCAAAAGGACAGAAAAGCTTCAACTCTACCAAATTTATAGTGGAAAAACTTACAGGGTATGGTTTTGGACTTGATTGCTGATTAATGTATAATATGTAAGCTGGTGTTTGGTCCAAGCTATGCTTAGATCAAACTTGATAACAGAAACCAAAGGGACAATCATTGTCTTTACTAACTGATTTCTTCATTTTGGAATTATTTTAATATTGAATTTGAAACAATTTCATTACATAAAGCTGTTTGATGCACAAATTTTCAGGGAATCTTTGACCACATAAAATGAGGCACATCTTAATTTAGTCAACTACAATCATTAAAACTAAACCAACAAAGTTGGAAACCACCGAAGACACAGAAGATGTTATGCTCATATTTCTGACAAGAATAAGCTCATTCAGCAGTGATTCTATCAAACAAAACTCCATCTGTGACATAAACTCTGTATGCCTTTGTTCTGTCCCTGAGAAGACAAGGATGGCTTAGCCCAGAGCATCTGAGGAGAACAGCTGCTCCCTCTCTGAAAGTCCTCCAAGGCGAGCAGGTAGAGTTCCTTAAAAAGCAAACAAACAAAGGAAAACTCTCTATGAAAATATAAGAGCTAGTAAACAAATGCCCACATGTCTGAAATCATACCCAATGGAATAGTCTGAAGTCACACCTTTTAAAATAAAAGAAAACCCCATGCAGTAGACGTGTAGTGTTGAATCAGATTTTTCTTTCTGTTTATGATGATATATTCTATATCTGCAAGGAGAGTTATATTGGTATAGGAAACATCCGGAAACAAAAACATCTCCCAGATCTACACTGATGAACATGCCTAGGAAGATTCTTTAGGCATTTCTCCAGCTTATTTGACTACAAGCACTGGGGTGCAAGAACCACTGGCCACCAGTGTGTAGAATATTCTAGAAACTTAACAAATCCCTGTTGAATGTGAGTTAATGAATTGCTGGCTTGAGATGCCTAGAAGTCAGTGGCTCCAAATTAGAAATAAAATTTTTCTTAAATATAATCTGAATTTCAAGTGCATATTAAATATTCAGCATCAGTCAATATTTTAGTTACAAAATATAATCCATTTTTCCTTTGTACGATCTGGTAGATGGAAAAAAACTAATATTCTCTTCAAGTTATTCAGCCCCTCCTGATGACCGGGCTCAGTGGCTCTTCCCTCACCGTACTTGGACCATGTCTGACAGCACGGTTCTTCTCTCCCCTGCGAGGCTGCCCGTGATCTTTGTGCTGCCATTTAGAATGTGAGCTAAGGACCTGGTCCCCACAATGTTTGTCCACCTCTGCCCTGTAGCGATTTTCAAACCTCGCTTAAACACCGGGCTTCTGACTGACTGTAGCGATTTTCACACCTCGCTTTAAACACCCGGATGTCTGACTGAAGCGTGCAGAACCCAGCCTTCTCCCGGCTGGCTATGGACATGCTTAAAAACCTCCTAGCTGTAGCGTGCAGAACCCAGCTCTCCCGGCTATGGACACACAAAAACCCACTATAGAAATAATCATGCACAGAAACAGTTTTCTGAGTGGAAGTCAAAGACGGAGCGCTCTCCAATTCTTTGAGCCACTCTGGGCTAAACCCCCCTAGGGGGAAGAGCCGCTTCCTTTGTCCCAGTGGGTTTTTATTGAGAAAGTAGACACAGTTTGTGGATTCACAGTCTGGCAGAAGGGATTAAGGGGAACACGTATCTTACAAGGATGTTAACAGAGTTTCTGTTGTGATTCCGGGCAGAGATTGGAGTTTTATCATATGAAAAGATTACAGGTTTCAAAGGTTTCCTGACTGTGCCTTCAAATTCCAAGTTAATAACATCCTCCAGCAAATAGATCTCACAGGATCTTGCATATTCTTTGTCCCAGGCCTGATTACCCTGGGGGTCCGCCTTCTCCAGTCTGAGCTGCCCCTTCCTTTGGCTGTTTGCTAAGGGCTGGAGACAGAGGCAGCAAGGAGACTAGGATTTCTCACATCTGAGTACAAAGACTCAGGCTAAGAGGGGGCAGGGGTAGATGCCGATCACCCCTTCCTTTCCACAGCCCCTTCATTTATTTCCACAGTCTTGTGAGACTTATTCCACAGAGGCCTTTACGAGATCAGAACCTGACTTAGGTTGTCCCTCCCTTTGAGGAGTCTTACCCATCATTGGTAAATGATCTAGCATTAAAGGCCAGGCACAGAACAGGTAGCGTTCATGCCAGGGGAATAAGTTTATGTCTCCTTAGTGGCTCCTGATCCGGAGGTTTCTCACTCAGCCTAAGTCACAGGGGGTCACAGCTTCCTGAGACCAGGCAGGGTGGTCCCCAACAGTGGTCCCCAACACTGCCCTGGTTTGATTATCTATATTCTTCCTTGTTCCTTGTCCTCAGTTACTACCTGGGTGTCCCGCTAAGGTCTCCTAGCCTTCTGGAGCTGATGTTCTGTCCTGTTCCTGTCCACTGTTCCCAGATTATCACTCTGCTTAGTGACTTCCTAATACCAACTTCCAGTCTCCTAGATCTTGAAATAATGGCAGTTGGATACCCTTCCAGCCCCTGTCACTTGTCTGCATTGGGACTTTCATTCATTCACCAAACTAATATTTACAGAATGAACACTAAATGTCAGTACCATGCTAGGTATTAGCAATAAGAGCAAAACTCTCTGCCCTTAAGGAGACACAGGCAAGTTAACAAATAGTTACCAGATGATGTGCTTAATAAGATGTATAAACAAACTGCTCTGGCCACAAGCAGAAGGAAAGCCTGTGACTGGGTGGAC
>PVIA01002603.1:83094-201233 GCA_004024845.1 Tonatia bakeri
GCACAAGTAATGCCTGCATTTGGAACAGAGTTAATAAATTTTGGATGAATTAAAGAAAGAAAAAATAATTCTATCAATCAACCACTCAAATCTGCAAGACCAGATCTTATCCAAAACCATGAGGAACAATAAGTGCTATATTTGACCAGGAGTACTTTTAAAGAAAGAAGGGCCTTCATAAATGACCAGGTCAGCAAAGCGAGACTAACACTGCTCATTTACATGGGAGTTCAACAATTAATAAGCACCTACTGAGCACTTACAAGTGACAAACACTGATGAGGGGCTGCTGGGATAAAAGAAGGGACTGACTTTCTCTGAGCAACTTCAATGACACAGGCTCTCAGTGCAGGGACCCCTCACAACTTTGGGTGTATATTATCATCCCCACTTCACAGAGCAGTCGGAATAGCATGACCTCGACAACAGAGCAGTCAGAACAGAATGAAACAGTAAATGAGGAGGGTGGGGCACCTGTACGTACAAAGCATTAGACTGCAGCCAGTGGCAGGCACGATGGAATCAATGCCCCAACCTGTACCCCGTGGACAAGCTGGGGTTACTACTACCACAACTGCATTCCCTTCCCATGCCTGCACTGTGGTGTAAGTGCATTTTCTGGCACAGCAAAGCTTCTGGTGTTAACTTAGTGACTTTCAACCCAGGCCACAGAGTGGAATCACCTAGGGAGAATTCTAAAATGCAAATGACCAGGCCCCATAAATTATAATTCCTGGGGTAGGACCTGGGCATTGATGCTATTAAATACTAACAGGCAGCCTAGAGGGAGAACTTCTATATTTACTGCACCTGCTCTCCTAGAGCACACAGAAAAGCTAGCTCCGCAGGTACGCTCTGAGTTCCCCATGAAAGAAAGGGAGCCCAAGGAAGCAGACATCTCCTAACAGGGTGTTTGATGAACCAGTTGTTTCTACAATTTCAGCTAATGCTGCACACTCCTCTGCACCCCCTTCCGCCTTTCCCTGCCCCACGACTTGGCCTATTCATTTCAACGTGAACCTGAATGACTACAAGCAAGCAAAAATATAGATAGCAACTTCCACCATTGTGACTTAAATCCCTCCACTCTTTCTTTGACTATTATGTCTTATGGAGAACTTTTTTGTGTGTGATGTATGCACTTTCAGTTCTGTGAACTTCAAAAGCAAGTCCACCAAGAATGTCAACAACTTTCTTGGAATCATAGGGAGGACGGCAGCTGAGAAGGGAGTCCTCAAGACACACTAGCACTAGCCCTTGTAGTCATTGAACATCCCTGACTCAGGATCCCAATATCTGCCCAGTGGCTGCATGAATGAGTGAATAACACAGGGAAAAAAATAGAAAAATTGAATAGAAATGACAATCCCACAAGAAAAGATTTCCTACCCCAAGAAGGTATAAACTATTTCAGATGCCAACTACCTTAAAGAAAAGTAATGATAGCTTCCAAAGGCATTTTACATGTTAGTGAATAGCTTAAACTTCCCAACCCCAAACTGCTAGAATGGACAAAAGGATGTTGGCAAAGCCAGAAAGAAGTCAAAAAAGAGTTGGGAAAACTAGATTTTGCACATTAACATAGTGTTTGGGTAAAGGGGGTCAAAAGATACAAACTTCCAGTTAAAAAATAAATAAGTCTGGCATGGAGACTATAGTTAATAATACTGAATTGCATATGGAAAAGTTGCTAAGAAAGTCCTCATCACAAGACAAAAATTGTTACTATGTGGTGAAGAAAGTTAATTAGACTTATTTTGGTGATCATTAAATGAATGTTGGAATTTGAGATTCAGAACAAAGGGATGAAAGGACAGATAGTGGGACTTCCGGTGGGTGGGGAACGAGTGCAGCCCACCACAGGGTACAGTCATGGAACAGAAATTAAGCCAAGTGCAGAGATAGTTCTGAAAACGACTATTTAAACAAACTAGTAACCCAAAGGGTTTGCTTGAAGACGAATTGGAAAGATCTTCATGCCTCCAGATACCAAAATTTGAATAGGGCTTTTTGAAACAGGGTCCAGATCCCACCTTCCAAGTGATAATCCTTGGGTACTATGAAACCTGGGAGGCTGGAGGGCCCCATGCCCAGAGGGGCCAGGCTGGGTTTGCAATCCAGAGACCAGATGAGGGTTTCATGGTTGTTACAGCAGCCCTGCCTCCTCGGGGGCATGAGTGGGTGTCACTACCCTCCCACTGCCAGTGACTCAGGTCTTAGGACTAGAACCCTGTGCCCTCAAGTTCTTTGTATATTGAAAGAAATACGCTGGGAGCTAAGGTTTTGATATTTGAAGGGAAAATGCTCTTTTTTTTTTTAGCTTTGAGTGACAGCATTCAGGGCAAGCCATCTATAACAAAAGCAGATGGCAACCCTGGCTGGGTGGGAACTCTGACTTACAAAATACAGTGCAAATTCAGAAACGGGACAGTTGACAAATGCCATTAACACCAAGGCTGTCCCAGGGCACTAAGTTGCCGCTGTGCAGGGGTGGTCACGGGGTGCCATCAAGGAGAGGGAGTAATGGGAGCACCTCATGCAGCTGAAAGTCAATGCACACCCTGCAGTGAGGGAGGAAGAGCTTCAGGACAGAAAGTTAGGATGAGGGCTAGCTGCCTGTCGCTTGATTTGGAGGGATTACAGACGCCAGTGGGCTGTGGGCTGTGGGCAGGAGTAAGAACCCTATGAAGCAGAGGGCAGGGGGGCATTCTGAAGGCAGTGCTTCAGCAGAAATAGCCTAGCTGCAGTGTGAGATTAGATTAAGGGAAAGAATGGCAGCATTATTCAAAGTGGCTGGTAATAGTAATTTAAACAGCTGGTGATTATTTGCAGTGGTAATGGGGAAAACCAAAAACAAATCAAGGAATTCTTTAAAAGAAGAAAGAAAAATTCAGAGGGACGATTTGGACAAGGAGGTACAGAAAAAGAAAAAAAGAAAGAAGAAAAAGGAAGATGAAGCCACCGGCACTACAAGAATGTCACAAACTGGGAGAAACAGGGAGGGTCACAGGGCAGGAAGGCACTCCTGGGCTGGGACAACACCAGGTCATCTCCTTTTTTCTTAAGTATTTTTTATTGATTATGCTATTACAGTTTTCCCAATTTTTCTCCTTTATCCTCCCTCTGTCCTGGTCCCCGCAACCCTCTAGCATCCCCCTCCCTTAGTTCATGTCCATGGGTTGTACTTATAAGTTCTTTGAGTTCTCTGTTTCCTACACCATTTTTATCTCTCCCATCTATTTTATGCCTACTAATTATGCTTGTTCTTCCCTGTACCTTGTCCCCCCATTCCTCCCTTCTCCTCCCCACTGAACTCCCTCTGTGTGATGTCCATTTCTCTGATTCTGTTCCTGTTCTGGTTCTGTGCTTAGTTTTTGTTTTCATTGTTTTTTTTCTTTTAGGTTCATTTATTGATAGTTGCAAGTTTGTTGTCATTTTATTGTTTTTTTTTTTCTCCTGAGTAAGATTCTGTCGTTACAACGAGGTTGGAAGACATTTAAACATGTGGTGCATAATCACCAGCATTGTGGAGGGAGGTTTTTTCCTTTTACTGAACTTAAGCATCTTCCTTATTGTTGTGGGGAGTTTCCCAGGGTCTGGAAGGAAATTGTGGAACAATGGAACCAAATGCAAGAAACTCTTTAGAGAAGGCAAAAAGATGGCACTATCCAAAAATACTGATTTTCCTAAATTTGACATTCCCACCAGCAATACAGGAAGTTGTCCAGCAAAAGAATTTGAGTCATACTGCCTGCAGGTTAGACTTAAAGATAACTTCAGGAATGAAAAGATTCAAACTCCAAATGGTAGATTCAGAAAAGAAAAATCAATGCACACAGACACTGAAATCAGAATCTTATGTATTTCTGCGTCGGGGTTTCTGGATTAACACTCCTAGAAAAATGCTTACCTAGGCAAGAATGTCACCCACCAAGCTGATCTGGAATCTCACTACCTCCATTGTCTGTCTCCTGCCCCCAAGCAAGACAAAAAACCACTGGGAACAAGTTAACCCAAAGAAAGCTCTCCTGATCTGGGCTTGAGAAAACAAAGACCCAAGTGGAAGGATTCTGTGCTGTTAAGTGGTTCCCCTGGCCATGGAATGTCGTCACCCTCGGTACAGAGGACGTGAAAATGCAAGGACTCCCGCTGCAGTGCAGTGTTTCGTGCCGAAATAGCTCCCTGGCAGGCATGTTCCAACAGAATCCAAGTTCATGACCTTAACTCAATTACTTCTATAAAAGATCATTTTCTCCTCATTGATTTTGAAATGGATTTATTTACTCAATTTTATGTGGGTACATTTTAGTATTTTAGAAATAAAACTAATAAAAGAATTACTTGCAAACATGTAAATAGACTGCATATATCTTTCATAGGAAACTAGTTTTCTTGCTCATCCAAACATATTTAAGGAATGTAACTGAAAACTTCACCTAAGGCCTACCACCAAGAGTTCTCTCTGGTTGTCCCCAGTTAATTTTTGTATTCAAAGTACAGGCTTAACTTTATTCAGTGGGAATTTTTTTTTAAAATCAAGTTTCTCTCTCTTCCATACATGTTCCAATCATAAGTCATACTTGTTGATGAAATAAATGCCACACTATCCTAAACTTCTAATAGAATTATTCTCGAACTTTATTTCTCCATATCATAAATCTCCTAGAACACAGTTTTAAAACGTATTTACTGTCGAAGAAATAGTTTGTTACTGCTAGGAGTATAGCCCTGGTCAGGTGGCTCAGTTGATTGGAACATTGTCTTGATCACCAAAAGGCTGTGGGTTCGATTCCCTGTCAGGGCACATACCTAGGTTGTGGGTTCGGTTCCCAGTCAAGGTACATACAGGAAGCAACTGATCCATGTTTCTCTCTCACATTGATGTTTCTCTGCCCCGCTCCCCCTCATCTAAAATCAACATATTCCTTGAGTAAGGATTAAAAAAATAAGTGCGATGTCATGAAATCCATCAATGACCTAGTTTTTAAATTCCAAAAGATCTAGGAAGCATGGGTTTAACACCTTTCTGTGAAAGACCGTCTTGAAATGGACAAGTTGGAAGGAATTTCACAAGTACATACGTTCAGTGAGTGACGCATTACCACCCCGAAATAGGTACATTGAGGGCATAGTATGGGGGAGGGCAGTGGAGAGAGGAATATTGTTTAGTATTTTATCAGGAAATAACCGGTGCCTCCCTTATACTATCAGGGAAGAAGCAAGTTTCATGAAGAAGCTCGCTTTAAGACTTATACGAAGAAACAGCTACAGAAGGATTCTCAAGGAAACGAAAGCAGTGGTTGCCTCAAAAACAGATGACAAAGTCAAGACAACCTTTTTCTCTACAGTTTTCGGTACCCTTTGAATTTTGTACTATGGCCATGGAATACCTGTTCAAAAACACGTTTTTAAGTTACTTGATTCATAAGTACAGATATTAATTTCAATTTGGCTCAATAAAGACAGTTACTCTGGGGTACATTGTTACTTTCAGGAACACTGAAAGCAATGAATACACAGGTGTGAATAAAACAGTCCCTGCCCTAGAGAAGCCCAGGCCAGTGAGTGAGGCAGAGCAGCAGGTCCATTATCACCCCACCATGGGGACAAGTGTGAGAGCAGCACTACGTGGAGTTCACGGGGAGAGCATCCAGGGACCTGGAGGGTTTTCCAGGGTGTGAAAACCCAAAGGGGAGATTTGTCCTGCACTTACAGCCCCTGTGCCAGGGAACACTGGTGAGCTACGGATGAGTGCAGGTGTACCTGAGATTATGCCCCTCAGCTCTGGGGCAAAAGGTGAGCGTGGGTTCCATTCCTCGTTTTACCCCCAACGTGACCTGCACCAGTATCATTTAGTGTGTGCATGTTATGAAGTAAAGGGTTTGGGAGGTGTTGGTCCAACATTGGTCGTGTTCCTGGAAAAGTCACAATGGTGGCAGTTCTGAGGAAGGGCAGAGGGGTGGAGGGAGGCTCATGAGAGAACCACCACAACGTTTCATGGGAAAATCAAACAACTGGTCAGTGGGGGAGACAGAAAACGGGAGACAGATCACAAAGATTTTCAGCTGGTAAAACCAACAAGTCTTAATGATCTAATGAATGTGAGCAATGACAAAGGGAGGGGTGGCCAGGAGCGAGCACATAGGACAGGCACAACAATAAGAAAGTCACCAGCAGGGACTGCATGTCCATGGCACCAGAACACGCCCAACACTGTGACGACGTTTTTCACGTGTTATCTAATCAGAATAATCCCATCCATTTTATAAACAGGAGACTGAGATATTAAGAATTCATATAAATGAAGAAACTTAACCAATGTTATTGCTCATCACAGTGACAGGTCTGGTATGTGAGACCAAGACGATCTGCTTACAAATCCAGACTCCAAATTTCTAAGCAATTATATATGCCAGAGAGTATCACTCGGAAGAGGGCCTCCCCGACAGATCCGAGTAAAACAGTGACACTGTAGTGCTTACAGCTAATGTTTATTGAGGGCTAACCCTGAACGAGGCACTGTTCTAAGCTCTCTCCTCATATTGTTTCATTTCATCATTAACAGCCTCTTCCAGGAAGACACCATTATTACTCTCAGTTTACAGATGGCGAAACTAAAGCACAGAGAAGCTAGGTAATTTGCCCAATTTCCCACAGTCAGTAAGTCCAGAGAATAAAATATCTGAAGCACCAAGATTTATCTTGTTATTTTCCAATAGAAACTTTCTGTCAATGATAATGAATATTAACAGGACTTTACAAATAAATTATAAAATAGTAGTGTATCTCAAGGATGATTACCTTGAAATAAGTGGTCAGGTAAACATTTTACGATAGGGCTTACAAAGCTGTGCAGTTCCAGCAGGGGCACAAGACACTACACAACAGTTACATGTTTATAGCATATCCCTGTCACATGTGAATTCTCAATCACACTAGATTAACTGCAGATGTAGGCTTCATATTTAATGTCTGAAAAAGAGGAAGGAAAAAGGAGTGGGCCAAAGTCCAGGAGACGTAGGAGGTGGGCAGTAGTGTTTTTATCACACACATCTTTGTTTCTAACTGCTAAAATCAATATTTTTTATTGGCCCTTGCTTAGGGAATTCAGCTATAGAAAAGAAAAATGCACCTTTGAAATCCGTTCAGGCACACACCCGTTACTAGTAAGTACATGCATGCTAAATATGAATACTATGTTACTTATGAGAATGAAGCACATTTTCTTTCCTTCATGGAATGGATGTTTTCTGTATACTTGGAATCGTCTATTACTTGGGGGGTGGAGAAGCACATTTAATACAGAAGAGTTGACGGGCCAACCTGTGAAGTGACTATAATTCTATGTAATTGTGAGCTGTGGGATTTAACAAAACATTATTTTCAGAAACACACCACTTCTTATAATATACTTATATATAGCTTACTTTAAGCTGGTTACATGTCAAAGGAAATTAGCCATTGAATCATATTCTGTGAATCATAAGGTAATCCAGAAAGACTGCAGAAATGGTAGAGGACTGTCGATAATAGAAATGCTATTAGATAATGATTATTTTAAAATATATATATAAGCACCAGATAGCTACCTCAGAGATGATACAGGTCAGGATTATTATTTTATTATTTTATTATGACCATGTTATACCATTGTACTAATCCATGCTTTCTACATGGAGCACAGATAATTTTTTTTAAAAAATCAAAAGTTTCTCAAAGATGCTTGTTCGGGAGGCTGATGGTTGATGGGGTGGGGACTGGAAGGCAGCATGAAAGATTCAAAGGCTCCAGCTGTGGGTGGTTTTCCACAGCGTCTTAAAACAGGAAAGCCCCATGTGGTCCACTTTCTCCAAACACCATTCATAACCGCCCAGGCCAAGTGCCGAGCCCCTGGAGGGGCACAGAAAACCTTCAGGGCATCTCCTCTGTCTAGGACTTTCAATTTCTTATAACAATAAAACCTAGCCAAGCTGCTCTCTCTCCACCCTGTGGGAAACCGGGACGTGTTCACTTTCTGCAACCTGAGAGAAATGAGTTCAGCTTCCAGCCTCAAAGCCTCCACTCCCCCAGGCCTGCTCCTTTCTTTCAGGGATAACTATGCAAATTCCCCTCTCTCCCGGCCCTCGCTCAGCACAGAGCAGACGCCCGGCTATTCAAAGCTGTGTTGCCAGCTCCGGTCCAGTGCTTTCATCATGAATGCTTGAATGAATGAGACGGTCTCATTTCTGCAGTTACTAACTCAGCACAACGCCAAAACACACATTTTTCCCACGACGGTATTTCGCAATCCGCCTACCTATTTTTGAAGTGTGTTTTCTTAAAATTTATGTAATGAAATGTGTAACTGTGGACTTACGCCTATGGTCAGGTGTCGCGTACTTTAAGATGTTTTCAACAAATATTTGTGACGGCTTAGCCAACAAGCCAAAGCGCTGTGAAGGCTGAACCCTATGGGCAGAGTGGGCAATGGGGTTGTCCGCAGACGAAACGTGGGTTTCTCTTTCTCGGCATTGACAGGAGCAATGGAAATAAGCTTCTGCTCTTCCAAAACCTTGCCACGAGAGCCACTTAACCCTTGCGACGACGAGCAGGCCAAGTCCTCCCTCCCTTCTCCGTAGGCTCACCCGGAGTGACCACGGTCTGACCCAGCGAGGAGGACGCCTCTGTGTCCTGGACGCCGTCCGAGGCGGCTGCACGGGCCGTCCCCCTGCCTGGGTCAGCAGGCTAGGGGCGTGCTTCTCACCGTGGTCTCTCCCCACCTGGGCCGCGAGTGTCCCCGAGGAGCCCGTCCCATCCCAACCGTGGAAGGTCGGGCTTTCCACCACAGGGCAATGAAAGAGACCCGGCAGAAAGCCTTTGCCATTCATTCCCCGAGCGCAGCCTGCAGCCCCGCACCTCGCTCGCTGCCCGCCCGGCCCACCGGAGCCCGAGACCGCAGCAGGTTCGGCGCGCCCGCCCCCCGCGCCCCACTCCCGCCGCTCCCACACCGCTCTCTTCAACGGCGCTCCGAACTGCAAAAGTCACGGCGTGGAACCCACAGGGTCCCAGGAGCTTAGAGCCGAAGGTTGGGATGAGGGGGCTGCGTCCGTCAGGGGTGTCGTTCCTAGTCCTCTCCCGCCCCGCTGGAGAGACGCTCCCAGGGGCCGCGCGGGAAACCCACGTGTCCGACCCGTCGGTCAGAGGCGAAGGGGGATGCGCGCACCCACCTAAAAAGAGACAAAGCGTAGGGCTTTGTCCCGCAGCCACCCGCCGCACGCAGAGGGACTGGGGACCGGGCTCACCTTTCTGCTGGCACTGCGCAGCGACCCAGAGCGCCGAGGCCAAGAGCGCGACCCCGGAGCCGCCCCTGCGCATCTTGCCGCCGCCGCCGCTGCTCGGTGGCTCGGGAAAGAAAGCCGCAGCCACGGCGGGGACTCTCCACAGAGCGAGTCCGCTGCTTCCCGGCGGGGCACTCGCCTCTCACCAGCCCGCCCCTCGTCCACACCCCCGCCGACCTCCACCGCCACCCGCCCCTCCCCGTCCTGGCAGGGCTGCAGCTGACCCCTCCCCCAGGGTGCTCAGCCCGCTGGGACCCGCGGGGACTCGCGGCTCCCAGGCCACGCTCGACCTGTCCCCCGGCCGAGCGCCTCGCGCAGAGCGCCCCCCTACTCAGGACGGGGTGGGAGCTGGCCAGCTGCATCCGCTGGTCCCAGTTGGGGGCGGGTGGGGGGCGTGGAGAAGGTGGGCTGGGAAGGAGGAGAAACTGCTGACGTGGGCCCAGACGGGTGCATTCCGAGAAAGTATTTGCCCCGTTGACCCTGCCCGCCCTACGGTGGCTCCGCAGCCCGCCCCTGGCCCCCGGTGCCGGGACGAAGCGCCACTGCCTAACATCCAGTTCCCGCCAGGCCGCGTCTTCCACGTCCTCCATCCAGAGGGTGCTCCGGGGCCTGGCCGCCAGCCTTCTCCCTCCAGATAGCACCCAGGGCTTGGCTATCCGGAGTCCTTTGTCCCCCAGAAGGTGGCCTGAGCCCTGGCCTCGAGTTTTCCCTCTTCAGAGGAGAATCTGGCCCTAACTGACCAACCTCCCCCGCTCGGCGTTTGGCAGAGGATCTTAGAAAGATTTTCCTTAAAATGTATTGTAACTTATTTCCCACTTTTCTAGGGAAGACAAGAAAGGTCTCTTGGACCTTATTATTAATTATTAGCTTCCTCTTACTGCTACAGAAAGCAGTCTCATTCTCTTTGGACGTTTAGTCTTAACACGAGATTTCAACTGCTTTGTTTTTTTCTTTTTAAACGACATCTGGTCCCCGTTAAAATGTTTTAAATTTCCTCTTTTTTTTTCTATTAAAAGTGTATTCATTGCACTTTGCAGATTTCACTTTCTCACAATGCAAACACACAGGATAATAAAAGTCCCTTTTACCCTCTCACGCTCCCATTTTTTTTTTTTTCGGTGGTGGGAGCTGATAGGCAGATAATATTATCTCAGTTGTGTTAACAATGTGATAACTCTACCAATTCCAGTTTTTCTGAAAACACTTTCTTAAACTCTTAATGAATAATTTATCATTGTAATATCAGCAATTATTTTTCTTTAAAAGATCATAGAAGTACATAACAAGAGGTAGAATTTGATGCTTTAAAAAGGATGCAACATAGTTGGGTGAGAAGGTACTTGTCACGGTACCAAATTTAAAATGCAGATGCTTTTAGCTACTGAAATATTAAAACATTATGTATTCAATTATCAAATAAATGATTAAGTAAATTCAGTATTTAATAAGTTATCAATATTAAGTGTGTAAATATTCAAATACAGAATTATAAGTATTTCTGCATGAAGTAGCTTTGTATGCATACATATATACATATCTTTTAGAGTGTCTTAAGTGCATTCACACAGTGACCTTCCCAGTTCTCTAAGACAGGCAGATAGTTGGTTATTCTTGCGTGAGACTTGAAGAAATGAATTTAGGAGGTTAAGGTCCTGTCTAGACCTGACCCCGACCTGATTTCAGGTTGATAGTTCTCTACTTACTGCCCTGAAGTCATGAGGATGAGATCAAAGGCAGTAGGAGGAATTTCTAAGGGTTATCAGTGTGTCCTGGGTGCCTACAGATTCAGTCCAAACTTCAGTTAGGCCTTATCTTCAACTGCAGACTGTGAACTCACACTTGTGATTTCAAGGGACGCCAAGGGTCAGCACATTTGGAGAGTGAATAGGAAGGGGAGTTGTCAAAAGTTGCAAGTTGGCACAATTTGTCACTGTTCAAGATTGAGCAGAGAGATTTCAGTGCAAGAAGAATTTCAAAAGGCATTTTAATGAACAAGCTTGGATAAGGTGGAATAGTAAAAATATCACAGTTTTATGTGTCTTATAAAACCTGGCAGTATAAACTTTCATGAAAGTTCAGGGGTGTCCTACTTAAGGTGTGCATGATATAAGAATGCTCATGTTTTGTGAGAAAGTAGAATTTCAGGTCAACTAGGCTCACAAAGACACTTGCTTCAAAGTCACTTACAAATAATGAATGACAAAAATGCCTAATGCCAACCAATAGTTAAATGATTAGGTAATTTATAGTAACTCAATATGATATGCTATTATGTAGCCACTTTTAAAACACAAGAGTCTCGATCTACAAAAAACACTGATATGGAAGGTGAGAAACACTGGAATGCAGAGCACACTTTGAGCCTTGAACCACCGGTTCCCTTGTCCTCCGTCTTGCTGGTATGTTGGAATCGATGGAGGAATTTAAAAAACATTGACGCTGGTGCATTACAAAGTCCGACCCAGAGCCTCTGATTCACTTGGAATGGGGTGAAGCCTGGACGTCCAGGTAATCCTAATGTGCAACGAAATTTGAGAAACACTGGGCTAAACTGACCAGCGCCTGCCTGCAAAGCAGTCCAGGTCTGGTCACTGGTGGCCGAGCAGGCTGGAGGAGCCCGCTCAGAGGAGGACGGTCACGGTCAAGCAGAGGAAGTGCGGCCCAGCCGGCGTCTTTCTTTCCTGCGCAGCCTACATGGCAGGGCCCTGGACGTGACGGCCAGAGCATGGAGCAGGAGTGCTCTCTGGGGGCTTGGCGCAAGCAAAGCTGTCCTCTCGTTCTGAAGGAACGGAGATTCCAGGCAGACACAGGGAAACAGGAGCACCAAGTCCGGAATCCAGGTTCTAGGCCTGGAGTATAAAGCTACGGGCTTGGTTATGAGGAAAGAGCTGAGAGTTACTAACCCATTAGTTAACTCGGTTTTGAAAATCGGGTTATGGTGTCAGAGTCTGACCCAGAACAAAACTAAGGAGGCCATTGTGTAGGCTAAGCCCCTTACAGTCCCCTGGCAAGAAATAAGATGATTAGCGGACTAAGGCTAAGGCAGGGGTAAGGGCAGCAGGAGGAGGAGACGAGGTAGGCAAATCAGGGTGGTAGGCTGTATAAGGGTGCCCCAAGGATGTGCACATCCTAGTAGCTAAAACCTGGGAATGTGTTATATCACATGCCAAAATGGACTTTGCAGATGTGATTAAATAAGGATTTTTTCATAAATTTATATATCATTCATTTATAGTCCCAAACTGGAAGCAAGCCCTGTGTCCTTCAGCAGGAAAATAGATTTTAAAATTTTTGGTCTATTTCACAATAGAATATTATTTGGCAAAGGAACAGAATTAAGCACTGACTCACATGAAAACACGAATGAATTTTTAAAACATTATGTTAAGTGGAAGAAGCCAGACACAAGAGAGTACTGTACAATTCCATTTACATGAAGTTCAGCAACACATGAAACTAACCAGAAGGAAACAGTGGCTTCCTATGGAGAGACTGGAGATTGAGTGCAAGGAGACAGAAGGGGGCTGGGGTAATGGAATGCTCTGTATCCCAAATGGGGTGTTGGTTGTATGGGCAGAAACATTTACAAAACTTATTAAATTACACACATTTAGGATTTGTTGCATTTTTCTGTGTACATAAGGACCTTGAGGTGATTTTCCTGAATTATCTGGGTGGGCCCAGAGTAATCCCATAGCCCTATTAAGTGAAACAGGGAGGCAGGAGAGTCAGAGGAATTTGGTGTGAGAACTCAACCAGCCATTGCTGGCTTATGGACAGGGAAAGGGGACCATGAAACAGGAAATGTGGCAGCTTCTGAAAGCTGGAAAGGCAAAGAAACAGAGCCTCCAGGAAGAACCTGATCTGAGGACACCTCAATTTCAGTCAAGTGAAAATCCATTTGAACTTCTGATTTCTGACAAAGAATGGTAAGGTAATAAATCTGTGTCATTTGAAGCCACTAAATGTATGTTAATTTATTATAGTAGCAACTGGGGACTAATGCATAAGGTAAATACTCCTTTCCAGAAATCAAGTGAAGATGATATTATGGAGTAAATAATGAGTAGCTATATTAAAATCCGGCCAGGTACTGAAGGTACCATTTCAGTCTATGATAAAGAAAGGCCTGATAAAGAAATAATTTAAAGGAATTATGTGAGTTAAGAAGAAGAGGAAAAAGAATAAAAAGTCACAAGGCTCAGTGGTAGAGGAGAACCTGGGGCCTGAGAGTGGACAGGATTACTACCTGAGGGACTGTGAGGTTTATAATCTTTGGTCTTATACAAAGATCAGTGTACTATAAACTCTAAACAACTGGGCAAAGCAGCTATAAAGTGACAGGCAGGACTCAGTTCATAGCCCAGATGACAAATGGCTAGTTGCCTCCAGAAATCCTTTCTTCTGAGCACTTGGTCACTCAGGTAGAAACTGCATTTCCAGCTTCCTTTGCAAGTAGGCATGAATCTATTAGTCTTCCCCAGCTGCTATAACAAAACACCACACAATGGGTGGTTGAAGCAATAGTTTGGAAGGGTGGAAATCCACAATGAAGATTCTGGCCTATTTGGTTCCTGGTAAGAACTGTCTTCCTGACTGGCGGACAGCCTCCTGCTCACTGTGTCCTCATGTGTCCATTTCTCTGTGTGTTGGCAGAGTGGGGGGCAGGAGCAGTGGAGAGAAAGTATGAGAGAGTGAGTGTTCTGCTATCTGTTCTTATGACGCTAATCCTGTTGGATCAGGGCCCCACCCTTAGACCTCATTTAACATTAATCCTTCCTTAGAGGTCCCATCTCCACCTACAGCTTGCCTTGAGGTTTAGGGCTTCAACATCGGGCTTTTGAGGGGACACAAACATTCAGTCCATAACAGACTCTGACTAGCTTCAGGTCAACAGGATATGAGCACAGGTGAAGCGTGCAACTGCAGGCCTCCTCTGGTGTTGGGGTCCACCCTGCCTGGTCTCAGGAAACTGTAACCGCCTATGGCTAAGGCTGAGTAAGAGTCCTCTGAACCAGGAGACAGAAACTGATTTCCCTGGCGTGAACGCTGCCAGGGAAATAAGTCTCTATAGACTCTTTGCAATATGGTCTCTATTGTACCCATAAAATTTGACAAGAAATTGGTCATTGGGGAACCTGACTAGTGTGCATTTTTTTTAATTGAGGAAGAGGAAATCAAATTGCAGGGGGGACATCTGGAAGACAACTGTTCACAAGGACATGTAAATAGCATTTGTCCCCTGGACCCTGCAGGATGTCCCCACCTGCTGGGTATCTGTACAATAAAAACCTTCAACAGGAAACTTAGACTTTGAAATCAAAGTTTGCAAGAGTAGCAACACACTAGAAATTATAGCTGGACACCAGTTAACTGAAAAGTAAGAAATACATTTATAATATGTTAACAATATCTCAATTTAAAAAAAGATGCAGACATTTATAAAGATACTTGTCATTGTGTCATTTCCATTGTTCTGTTTTGGAGAAGATGCTACAAAGCACCGCTGTTATTGGTGGTTCTTTCTGTTTGTTTTTTTTTTTAATGAAGTTCTCCTTCTATCCACTCCTGACAGAGGCAGATATGCTGCGATACTCTGCACTTTCTCTGTGCTCCCTGAGCATTTCCTTTCCCCACGTGTGCCTCAAGATCCCCATCTGTGTTATTTTATGACACCTTCTCCATACTTTTCATCAAGGAGTTTACTTATAGCCAAATAACTTATAAACTTGGCAATCCTCTAGTGGCAAAGACAATATTGAAATTTTATGAAGAAGAAATACTAAGAAATAGGAATGGACACCATTCTACGATTCTTTCATCAAAAGATCCTTTACAACATATAGGAAGTAATTAATCCTGGAAGGCAACACCTGATATTGGAAAGTCAGGATACCTGAGATTAAAATTATGTTTCCAGAAAATATTAACTGTTTGGTTTTTGGACCAACCAAGTATCTTCCCTGAGTCTCAACGTTCACCCTCTGTGAAATCTGATTAACAATATCTCTTAAGTAGTTACCACGTCTAAAGACAGTAATCACAACAGCTACCACATATTGAATCTTGAAGGTGCACTTTATACCTGTCGTCTCATTTGTTCTGCTTCCATCTCCAACTTGACCTGCTCCAGAGCTGCCTCACGGCAGCTGAATGAGGTCAGGAACCCAGGCTGACCGGCCTCCCTTCGATGCACGTGCACAGTCATTAAAGCTGTCCTTCAGAATTGCCTGGCAATCACATGGCCTGCTCTAACCTGTTCACTTTCCCCTGAGGAACCCCATCCTCTGAGGGCTCAGCCACGTCTTCCTCTGGCTAGGATGCCCATCCCCTCCTTTTTCTACCCAGTGAACTCCTGGTGATCGATCCTTCAAGACCCGACCCGAACGTCTCCTCACCAGCCTTCTCTGCTGTTCCAGCACTCATGCACAACTTGCCCTTTCATGCTGCTAATGTACTTTGTAATATAGTCTCTATTGTACCCAATCTGTTGATTTTATTAACATATTTGTTACATTAAACAAGTAACTCATGCCTTTTCATTTCATTTTGCCTGACTGTTTCCCACAGTGTCTGAAACTTGACAGATATTTATTGAATATGACAATAATGTTGCATTCAACAATATGTAACGATGTTCTGACAATTCTTGTGTGTGTGCCATGTTCCAACCATTGTCCTCGACATCTTACATAGACTATCTCCGAGTATTATAAATGTCCAAAGTAGCAGAAGGTAACAGAAGCTACTAAGTATAAACAGAGTTCTCAGTGACAAGCAACACTAACTAACTGGCCACCTTAAGCAAAGAAAAATTAATTGAGGCAATATCAGGGGGCAGTGAGAGTGGAGTTCACAGAATCCACAGGAGCCTGGAGGATGAGGCTTGGAGAACACTTAGAAACCAAGATAGTTAAAATGCTAGGCAACAGGATCAAGGCCAAGATCACCCACCGAAACAGTGCAGCTGACCAGACTACAGACTACATTCAGTACAGTGAGTCGTCCGATATTCAGATGTTACTTTGCCTTTGTTTTACTAGTGCAAGGTTTAAAACCTGGGGAACCAATAACAGATCAGCTGAGCATAAGATGTGTATGCAAGGTGAGGGTAGAAGAAGCACTGAACTTTCTCTCCCATAGTAGGAATTGGACAAGAAAGAGGAAAAAGAATTCACACAGTAGGAATGCTCCCCATCACACACTCCCAAGCAGAGAATGGTATGCTAACAGGAAGAGACAACCAAAACAGCAAATGTCTTCTGCTGGTAGTCAGGAAGAGCTTTATGCAAAGAGTGAAACTTGAACAGTCACAAAAGAATCGATATGACTTGGAATGGCAGAAAAAAAAGTTTGTGGGGATTGGCCCGTGCAAAGAAACAAAGACAGAAAAGAAGATATGGTTGGAGGGGCAGAGCCATGGGCAGACTATCTGAGACCCAGCTCCAGGGCTTTCTTAGGGGCCTCTCTGTGCTGAGCCAACCTGGCACCTGCCTGAGCTGGTTGGGCCCTCTGCTTTGGCCTCTTCCGACAGCTGCTGGAGTTTCTTCTCCTTATACTTTTGGCCTTGGCTGAAACACCCCATGTCAAACTGTGTAAGATCTGCCACCTGAAGCATCTTCCAAATAGGACATGATGAAACCCAGGAGTGGGGCCAGTTTATTCCCTGCGGCGGGAGTGTTCATCAATGGGAAGAGAAGACAAAAGGGAGCCGATCCTCCTGTGTTCTCTCTACCATGCACTGCTTGAAGGCCCAGGTCTCCCTGCAGCCTGCCCAGAGAAGCACGGTGCACAGACACCTTTATCAAGCCCACCCTCCCTTCCCCCGCCCGCCACCACCACGAGTTCCTGCTGGCTCATCCCATAGTAGAGCAGCACCTGATGCCTCTCTGTGCAGCTTCCCATTGCTCCTTCCTTTTCCACACTCTCCCCTCCTCTTTGCCTCAGCATCTTCTTATGGAGATGCTTGGCTGAGAACACAGCCTCTGGAAGGGAGCAACTCATTGAGAAGCAGGAAACAAGTTTAGGTACTGTGATGAGGCCACCATGGGTAGGAAGGAACCAGGGTGAGAAACTGGAGCTTGAAGGGGAGGTGAAGTGGAGTTATTGTACAGTCTCAAGCAGAGAAACAATAAGACTGAAACCTTTCTAAGAGAAATCCATTGCTAGCAGTAAGTAGAAACAGTGGAATCAAGAGAAATGGAAGGTTAGTGGCTAGGATAGCAATGGGGCGGAGGTGGGGAAGGCCTAGAAGGGAGTGGCAGTGGGAATGGGGAATGGAGAGAATACAGTGGGATTTCAAAAGAAGAAACATGACTTAGAAACTAATTGGATACAGATGATAAAGGAAATTGGAAATTTAAAGTTTCCTTTGTGAGAATGACAAAAAAAAAATAGGTTAGAGGGGAAGGTGAGCCAGTGGGAGAGGAAATAATGAGTACAGTTGATTGTTGTGGTTCACATGTTACCAGATAATCGAATGAAGATGTTAGAAAAAACACTGGGAATTCAAGACAGATGGAGAGTTCAGTCTTCACTGTGTGATCAGAAAGCCGTGGACACGTGCAAGCTCACAAACAGTGGGACGGTTCAGACAGAGGGCGTGAGGAACTCAAGTAAAAGCAAGGCAAGGAAAGAGATCTCCTGGAAGATGGCCGAAAACTTTAATGAAAAGGGGGTGCAGATTGACCCAGCGAAGGTAAAAGTTATAGTAGGAAATTTGGAGAAGGAAAAAGTAATGGCTACCATGAATACTCCACAATGTCACAGAGAAGATAAGAAGCACTTTATTGAGGATTCACTATGTCAGCCGCTTAATCTTCACATACAAGACAAACGTTATTTTCATTCTGTGGGTGAAACAGCAGAGGTTCAGAGAAGATAACCAGTTTGCTCAAAGTCACACGGCTATACAGTGCATCAGTTAGTTTTTGCTATGTCACAAATCACCCCCAAACTTAATGGATTAGAGCAGAAGTCTTATTTTTCTCAAGATATTCTATGGGGTGACGGTTTGGGCTGGCTTGGCTGGATGCTCTTCCTGCCAGTCTTCCCGCCAGTCTTCCCTGGGCTCCTTTATGTGTCTGTAGTCAGCCCCAAGGAAAGGAACGAGGTGATTTAGGGGGAGCCACAGCTGTGATGCGTGGAGCGAAAACTCATTGTCAAAGAATGCTAATAGATTTAGTGCAAATAAATAGAAATTAGGACAAAGTTAGAATTAGAACAAAATATCCCAAATAACAGGAACGGAGAGCAAGTCTGACAACAGCAGCTGCCGCAGCACATCATGACACTTATTAGGACTAACAACTACCCAGCGTTTGCTCTGGGTCAGGGACTGCTCTGAGGGCTTTTGTGGATTGCCTCAGTTAAATCCCCACAATAGCTGGATGAGATGGGTGTGGTTTTTGTTGTTTAATTTTCCCGTGAGGAGATAGGTACAAAATGCCCTTAACCAAGATGAATCCAAGGAAGAGTGGTCAGGAATTAGGAATTTGGAATTTGGAAGAAAAGTTTAACTTAGGGATTTCAGTCTTGGTGTAGATGCCTTACAACAAGTTTTAGGACATGATCCGAATGGATGCTGATAAATATAAAGAAAAAAGTTGTAAAGGTAAGGAGGGCAGAAACTGTGAGTCTAAGATACTAAAGGTCAAAAACATGGATGTGAAGTCAGCAAGAATAATGATGGATAATAAGGCATAGAATAAAAAGCAATGAAAACAAAGTCTTGAGAGCTCCAGTGGAATTTGGGATTGGTAAGGCCATATATAATACGGTGAAGGAGAAACATAAAAGACAGCACAGGAGAGGATATCTTGTCAGGGTATGACAGATTATACAGTAGTAACAAACGACTCCCAAAACTCAGAAGCTTAAAATAGCAAAGGCATCTTTCTTGATCATCGCAAAGTAGCAGTGTATTCTGTTAACTCTGTAACTCAGGGATCCAAGCTGATGGAGGCTTCGTTTCAACACATGCCTCTATTATCACTGAGGCAGCGAAAGACATAAATTACGCACTGGATCTTAAAGTTTCCATTTACATTTTATTTGGTCAAGGCAGGGCACCTAGCCATACCTAATCTCAGTGGAATCTCTCCTGTGCTTGTAAGTAAAGAAAAACCAGAAACAATTGGAGAAATCATGCTAAAGATAGCCATCAAGGATCCTTGTGGACTATGCTGAGACACAGTGGGCAGATAGATTAGAACAAGAACACAGATACAGGGACCCCAGCTAAGTATGGAGAAAAGGAAACGGAGAGCAAGAGAGAAAGATGAGTGGTGAGGCCAGGTTAGCGGTGAGCCAGACCAAACCAAGCTAGCATGAAAACACGGTAAAGATTGCTCTCCAAAGGTGGTTGTGCAGATGGAGGATGTGGCAAATAGGGAAGTTTATTATTCGAGCAGCTTGAGGGTTCTTCTGAGACCCCCACCCCCAACTGAGGAAAATATTCTGTGTTAGGATTGGGAGGTTCTTTTCCTCCTGCTCCAGATATTCTTTAAGCCTGTCCTGAGACAACTCATTATCAATTCAAGGTGTGGATTGAGAACTCCATTAGGGACAAGAGAGGCCTTAATTAGCAGAAGTGACCAGTCATATTATCTCCAGGGCCCACGCCCAGGTCTCTATAGCTGGACATGTGCCAGGGGCTCTGACTAAGACCATTTGGAAAACCAAATATTTCAGCTGTTAATCCGTATCTAAGTTAGGCTCCTCATTATAGTTCTTCAGAAGGTTTAGCTTTTAGGTTTCCTAACAACTAAGACAAAAGTGAAAGTGCCGATGGCTACATAGTTTTCATTTTTTAATAAAAGAAATCAGCAGGATGAACATAAATCCAAGAATGAATTCATTGTTGTGAATTATCAACATAATGGACAATACTTGCAGTTACAGGTTTCCAAGAGACAGCACTATTCAAACAGATTCTTCTGTTAACCTTCTCCAGGGCCCAGGGCACAGCTTCACGAGTATAACTCAGGGAGGGCTTCCAGGGAGAATGGGGACTATTGAGATAATGGGGCCAGGTTTGTTTGTTTTTTGATTACCTACATTCCTAAGGTATTTAGGGCCTAGATAATCTAGAAGCTTGCGCCAAGTAGATTGTCTTACTTAAATATCAGGTGTTTCAAGTCAGCCTGTACCAGATCTTAGTCATTTGCTGCCTAAATTCTCTTACAACTACAGTTATGCATCAGGAACAGAAAACATAAGTTATTCATAGCTCTACAAATCGAACATTGAAATCTATGGTCCTGAAATCTAGGTAGAAGCAGAGACCAGCCTGGGCCTATTTTAATGAGAACCATCAGTGCAAGGCAGACTTCTTAAATTTCAGCACAGACATCAGAGGAGGAGGCAAAACATATGTAGTGGGGAAAAATAAACAGATTTCAAGAGCAGAGCAGCATATGTCTTTCCTCTCTGAGAGTTAGGCCAAAAATGTCCTCCCTTCAAAGACAGAAGGACAAGCTAAGCAGCCAAGGACTGAAAACAAAATAACCCATATGTAGGAAAGGAAAACAGAGAGTTTAAAGAAGGTCACATACCACATGTGCCGGTCACAATGTCACAACTGTTAAAGGGGGGCTTAATCTACTTTTCTCTAAGTTGCCTGCCGATCGAGCTGGGAGATTTGCTTGATACGTGTCTTAATTGAATTGCTATTTTTCATTAACATTCTGCACAGTTTTTGTTATCAGAAATGGTCCCACAGACAATTGCTATACATGAAAGGCTGGACTTTAATTACAAGATGAAGATTATATATGATTGATTTTAATAAGGACATTAGTGTTCACCAAAGCCTATATATATAACCCTGGGTAGCAGACATTACTGATTATAAGCCCACCTTCCTCCTTGCTAACAAACCCTCAGTTTAGCCAGGTTTAAAGTTGTCTGTCCTGGAGGGAAAGCTGGCTCCTTCTCACCCCAGCAAATTCAGATTGAGCAGGGCAATTCTGTTCTGTTTGCCAGAGTTGCCTTATATATATAATAAATCCATCCGTTTTAACTGTACAATTTGGTAACATCAACAAATGTAAATAGTCTTGTAAACACTGCCACATTCATGATACAAAACATTTTCCTCACCTGCCAAAAGCTTCCTGCTGTCTTTTTGTAGTCAGTTCCTTCCCCCACCTTCTAGAAACAACTGTCCCAATTTATGTCACTATAGGTTAGCCTTATCTAAATTGTCACACAAATAGAACTATACATTTTGTAGTCTCTGTGTGTTTATCTTCTTCCACTTAATAATGTGTTTGCAATTCATGCATGTGGTGTGATTCAGCAGGCTGTTCCTTTCATAGCTGAATAGCTTTCCATTGCAGAGCTATACCAAAATTTACCCATCAATTTGGATGACTTAGATTTTAGCTCATATTGAAAAAGCTATTGTGATAGTTCAAGTACAAATCCTTGTGTAGGTAAGTATTATCATTTCTCTTAAGTAAATACACAGGAGCGGGATGGCTGAGTCATAGGGTAAGTATATACGAACTTCTTAAGGAGCTACAGAAATGCTTTCCAAAGTGGGATTCCCATCAAGAATACATATGATTTCCAAGATTTCCATTTGTCCCACATCCTCACCTGCATTTGGTGTTGCCACTCCTTTTCATACCAGTAATTCCAGTAGTGGTGTCTCAGTGTAGTTTAATTTGCATTTACCAGTGACAACAAATAAAATGACATGATATTAAACATCTTTTCACGTGTTTATTTGCCATTTGTGTATTTTTTTTTTGGTGAAGTATCTGTTTGGCTTTTTGCCTTTTGTTTTCCCCCCTGGCTGATATGGCTCAGTAGGTTGAAGCATTGTCTCATAACCAAAATTATCACCAGTTTGATTCCCAGTCAGGACACATGCCTAGGTTGTAGGCTCAGTCTGGTTGGGGCTTGTGCCGGAGGCAGCCAGTCACTGTTTCTCTCTCACGTGGATGTTTCCCTCTCTTTCTTTCCCTTCCCTTCTCTCTCAAATGAGAATAAAATAAACCTTAAAAAAAAACCCAGTAGGTAACATAAGGTGACTTTACTTTTTTTCTTTGTATTCCTCACCTGAGGATATGTTTTTTAAAAATTGATTTTAGAGAGAGAGGAAGGGAGATAGATGATAGATAGATAGATAGATAGATAGATAGATAGATAGATAGATAGATAGAAACATTTATCAGTTGCCTCCATACACACCCTAATTGGGGATTGAACCCAAAACCGAGGTATGTGTCCCGACTGGGATTGAACCAGCAACCTTCTTGGTGTATGGGATGATGTTCCAATCAACTGAAACACCCCACTAGGGCGAGTGACCTTACACTTAACAAGCCCCTAGTGAGTTATGTATATTAAGTTTGCATAATATTAAGTACTATGTATGTATATTTAAGTTAAGTGAAAGAGCAAAATGAAATTAAAGGACAAAACCTTCCAAAATAATAAATTTAGCAGTAATAATAATATATTTTCACTTTAAAAATTGGCTTAAAAGTAAATTGAAACATTTATATAGGTAAAAGAAGTTATATATAGCTTAAATTTACTTTCTTCTGTTACTGATATTTTTCTTAATTGATGGAAAATCCCTAAAGAGATCCTTCACTTTTTGAAAACAAGTACAAAAAATTTATTTTAAAAGTGATTACAGTTGTTCTGTTGTCTTCCAAATTAGGTATGGTCAAGAATACAATTAAATTCTTCTTGGAAAAAATCTGCTTGACCAAACATGAAGTTGGACTTGGCTTATCCTAAGAGCCTAATCTTAACAATGCTGCCTCTTTCCCATTATGTGTTGAAACATGCCTGCAAATGTGCTTTAGATTATGTAGAAAATGTGACAAAAAAATCACCAGCATCATGAATTAAGCATGCCTCTTTCAACATCCAAAAGAAAGGAGAAAGAGTAACCAACAGCCACAAGATTCAGGGGGACTGTGTGGAGATATAAGAATCCTTGATGATGACAGAAAGAGGGTATTTTGGCAACAATGCCAACAGGACACAAGAGAGTAAATGGCAGTGAAAGATCATTTCTGACACACAATTAAATCAGAGTGAACAGAACAATCTCCCTCCTACATTTTTGGGGGGAGAGAAGACAATTAAATATTTGAAAGTTGAGTACCTTTTAAAGATGCTCTAACCCTCTGATGTGGTTTGCATTCCAAATACCTGGAACTGTTTGTGTCTGGACACAAGAAAGAGATAAAAAAAACAGGAGTGTAGCCTTGTCTGCAGATAGTATATTCTGATGCAATCTCAGGTAGAGATTATGAAGACTTTTCACCTGGTCAATGTCCTCCTCCTTGTCCCCTGCCTCAGCTACAACTTCCACACTGCCACACACTTAATTGGAAAAACTGCTAACACAGGGTTACTGGGTCCAATGTAAGTACATGCTCAGTAATGTCAACAAAAAAATTTCACATTTTTCTTTAGCACTTTGCAATCTACAAAGTTTTTCCCACATTCATTATCTAACTTAAGCCACACAACAAACGTCAGGCATTATCATGCTCATTATATAGATGAGAAAACAGGCTCACTGGAATCCCACTGGCTAATGCTTTTGAGATGCTAAGATCATTATATTAGTTTTCTATTGTTGTGTAACTAAATATCACAAATATTCAAAGCTAGAAACAACACTCATTTCTTAGGTCACAGTTCTGTAAGGCAGAAGCCTGGATGGTCTTAATCGGGATCTCTGCTTAAGGTCTTAAATGCTGAAATCAAGAGCTCAGTTTGGGCTCTTATTCAGAAGATCTCAGGAATATCTTCTCACAGGTTATTCAGCTCATTGGAAGAGTCCAGATCTCCGTGGCTGTAGGGCTAAGGTCTCTATTTCCATGCTAGATGCTGCCCTGGGGTACCTCTCAGACCCGGAAGCCACTCCCTGGTCCTCATACACGGTTTCTTCTATCTTCAAGGCAACAAGAGTACATTGTTTTCATGCTTCAAATCTCCCTGACCTCCTTTCTATGATCAGCCTAGAAAACTCTTTATTTCAAGGGGCTCATGTGATTAGATCAGGCCCACCTAGAGAATTGGTCTTTGGACATATTACACATCACAATCACAGGAGTAATATTTCATCATATTCTCTATTTCCACCAGTACGAACAAGGATTATTGAGGGTTATTATTAGAACTCTGCCCACCACAATGATAAGCGTGCTTGGATTGGGGAGAGAAAGAGAGAACAGAAATGATTGATCCTCCAGAACTTTGAGGTTTGGTTTGGCTCTCTGATGCAATAAGCAGAGAGCTCATGGAAGAGAATTAGCATTAAAAAAAAGTGGGGGTGGGGGAGAGAGAATTCAAAGAGTTAGCCAGACCTTCCCTAAGACAGTTCCAGTAGCTCAATCACTTATAAATGTAGGACTGTTCAGTGACCCTGCCAACCAGAAAGTGTGACCCAATCAATGGCTGGACCTACAGGATTAGCATTTCCTGTTCTGGAAGCAAAGGGGTACATAAGAACATGGATGGAGAAGAAAAAGTATTCTTCCCCTAATTTTTTTAACAACAGAGCATCAAGACTTTCTAAACCACTTTTGTTCTATTTGTTCACATTTTTTCTCCTAGAAATATACCTTTATGTTCAGGACACTCTAGAGATAAGCTCTATATGGGTACATATGCTTTATTCAAAAGTCATTTGCTTCTCTGCACCCTCATGAGTGAACATATAGACTAATTCTAAAAGTTAGACTTCAGAAGAGTCTGTGATGAATAGTATTAAATACATATTTATACACTTCGTGGCAATCTATACCTGAAATTTAAATGTTTGTATGAAAATGTTAACCAGGAAAAAATTTCTCATTATTCTAATATGTCTCCTTTGTATATCAATAGCAAGTGCCTAACTGCTGGCTGAAAACATAACTAGGAGTTGGCAAAAATGACAGTTAGATAACAAAATCCAACAGCACCCAGAATATGGCTGAATTTTGGCAGTTAGGGGAGCCATTCTCCATAAGACTGCCCTCACTTCACATGCCAAGCTCATAGTTCCCCCAGGTCACGCTCACTTCTGACCAGCTGGCTACAAATTCAGGGGTTTCCATACACTCTCAGGTTTGGTAATTCACTAAATGTCTCACAGAAAAGGTTTACATTTACAATTACAGTTGTGTTGTGATGAAAGGATACAAAGCAGAACCAGCCAGGGAGAAAGACACATAGGGAGAGACTTGGGAGGGCTCCAAACGGGCCTTTTGAATTTGGGGTGTGTTTGGCTCCCAGCACATCAATGTGCGACAATAAGGAGAGGGGACCGCTAACCAGGAAGTCACCTGCATTTCCATGTCTATAGTTTTGACTGGGCTTTCATTATGTAGGCACAATTGTTTGTATTATTTCCCATGTGACTCAGTCACCAGTCCTAGTCTCTCCCCAGAGGGTGGACTCAGGGCCCCAACCCTCTAATCTCATGGTTGCTCTTTTTATGTGACTCAGAAGTGGGGCGCTCCTGAGTCACCTTTTAGCATCAACTGTCAGGTGCGGTTCCATGGGCCTACCACAAATGACGAAGAAATTCAATCATTCTGGGAATTCCAGAAGTTTGAAGGTCACCTCCCAGGAACACAACACAAAGGCCAGCCAAAGTCTTTATTACACATTTGGCCAGATGTAAAATGCTTAAAATATCAGGTTCTGATGATGAATCAAGAATATGATTGTGTTGTGTTTTTCTCTGATGCCTCATTTAGCCCTGACATCTGAGGTATAAATCTCCTTTGCTGATACCAAGCTTGCCTTTCAAAATGTCTTTACAAGATGCTGATGTTCGCTGGTCACTATGGCTCAGTTGGTTGGAGGGTTGCCCCATACACTGAAAGGTTGCAGGTTCAAGACTGGTCAGAGCACATACTAGGTTGCAGGTTAGATCTTCAGTTAGAGAGCCTATAAGAGGCAACTGATCAGTGTTTCTCTCTCATATCAATGTTTCTCTCTCCCTTTCCCTTTCTCTTTCTTTAAAAGCAATGAAAAAATGTCCTCAGGTGAGGATAAAAAAAATAAAAGATGATGCTCTAGCTGGTGTAGCTCAGTAGATAGAGTGCTAGTCAGAGAACCAAAGGGTCACTGCTTTGATTCCCAGTCAGGGCACATACCTGAGTTGTGGGCCAGGTCCCAAGTAGGGAGTGCATGAGAGGCAACCTACACATTGGTGTTTCTCTTCTTTTCTTTCTCCCTTCCTTTCCCCCTCTCTCTATAAATAAATAAATAAAATCTTTTTTAAAAAAAGATGGTAGTGCTCTGCCAACTGTATTTGGAATATTACTCAAGGCTTTTACTGCATATTATTTTGCTTAAAATGTATAGAGTTTTTATATGTATGAGGTCTGTCTGGAAAAAGTCCAACTATTGTTAATGTAATGACAATAATGTGCACAATGACATCACTGTAACCTGGCAGCCAAGGAGAGTGGACTTGAATGCAATGTGCGTGTGTGAACAAATACGACTTCACTGTCCTATCGGGGGAGGAGGGATGCTGTTGAGTGAGCATGTGTACTGTGTGGCTGTCGCATTTAAAATGACTGAGAAAGTAGAGCAAGAATTTGCATCAAATTTTGTGTTAAGCTTGAACATTCCTCTGCAGAAACTATTTGGATGCTTCAGAAGGCCACAGCTATGGGCAACTGGTGATTGGCAGCTTCATCACAACAACATGCCCACTCATGCATCACATCTCATGTAGAGATTTTTGGCAAAACATCAAATAACTCAGGCAACTCAGCCCCTGTACAGCCCAGATTTGGCACCCTGTGACTTTTGGATTTTCCTAAAACTAAAATTACCTTTGAAAAGGAAGAGATTTCAGAACATTGATAGACTCAGGAAAATACAACAGGGCAGCTGATGGTGACTGGGAGAACTGTGTGAGATCCCAAGGTGCCTCCTTTGAAGGGGACTGAGACCTCATTGTTCTGTTTCTTGTATGTTGTATCTTCTTTAATGAATGCCTCTATTTTTCATGGTACATGGCTGGATACCTTCCAGACAGACCTCGTCATGCATACAGAAATGTATTATCATATATGTTGTACATACACATAAGGTTGTTTATTATGTATATATTTGTTGGGTTCAATTTTCAAATTTGGGAAATTATATAATTGCTAGGAGAGATTAAGCTACTTTGGTTTCCCTAAACTACATTCAATGAGGCTTTCCAAAAAGGAATATCAAGTTTCCACATAGAATCTGAGTGGGCAAATCTTAAGATGTTGATTACAGCTTCATATTTTACTATGAATATAATCCATACACATTAATACAGCCCACAGGGCTCTAATAAGCTAGGCCATGCCTTCCTTGACAAGAGTTCTCGTATGTAATTCTGGTCCCTCATGCTATGCTTTAGCCACACTGGCCTTTTTATATTTCTTCAGTACCCAAGCATTTTTACATCTATATCCTGAAATTTCAGGTCTCAACTAAAACATCATGCTTCTTTGTGAATTCTGTCTACAGCAGCTAGTCCCCTCCCCTCAGTTCCTCTTATCATGTTATGCTTCTATTTTTTCTTTTTTTTTTTCTTTTTCTTTTTTTTTTTAATTGTTCTTTTTTTTTATTTATTTAAATGAATTTTTTCATAATATTATTAGTAATGATCTAGTTTATTCCCCCCTCCAGTCATCTCTGTCAAATGTAAGCTGCTAGAAGATATGGGTTTAGTCTACATAGTTAATCTACCTCAGGACCTAGAAGTCTGTCATGTCAATGTAAGAAATGTCCAAACCTGTAAGATTTTTTTATGAGTTTATTTGAGCCAAACTGATGACAATCGCCAGGAAGCAAAACCTCAACAGATTGAGAAAAAGTGCCCCAGAGAATGGCAGTTCTGTACCCTGCTTTATACGTCACATTGAAAACAGAAGACGGCCCTGGCTAGTGTGGCTCTGTTGGTTGGAGCAGCATACCATGGCCAAAGGATTGCGGGTTTGATTCTAGGTCAGGGCACATACTTAGGTTTCAAGTTTGATCCCTGGTGTGAGTGTGTCGGATCCACAGTCTGGGAGCATCCTGGAGGCAACCAATTCATGTTTCTCTCTCTTCCTTTCCCTCTCTCTAGAAGCAATAAAGAAATGTCCTCAGGTATGTGGGGGTAGGGTCCGAAAAAAAAGAAAGAAAAAAAGAAATGTCCTCCAGTGAGGATAAAGAGAGAGAGAGAAAGAGAGAGGACATAGTTTGGTTACATGAAATCCACTGGTGACAGATTAGGGAGGTGGGAGAAACCAAACCAGGGAAACCTCTGGGACTGGATAAGAAGTAAAATGATAGACTCATCTTTTACATAGGTGGGTACAGGGTAGTAGCAGTCAACAATTAATTCAATAACAATAAGGGGATTTGTGGTCTCCGCTTGGTGCTCTGGTGTGGTATCTGTGCTTGAGGTATCTGGAAAAAGGAAATTACTTTGACATTCCAAGGGTATGTTATGATGCAAAAAGGCAATAGGCTTAATTAAGGTAAAGATTGATTTATATCAGGAAGATTCTAGCCTTGGACATGACCACCATAAACTGACAACTTTTAATTGATAAGTTTTAATTTCACACCATCCTTTTTGGTGACTTTCGGTCTCTGAGTTAATAAGGTCAATGCACGGGCCTTCCCTGAGTGTGTCAGGTTTAGTGTGGGGCCCCTTTCATCTGAGGTCACAGAAGAGTTGCTCAGTATATTCAGGTTGAGTACCTTCCTACATCAAATTGCTGACTCGCCTGAACTGAAGGCCTATTTACCCACCCTTCCTTCTAACATTTTTCAAAGTGTGGCCTTCACATCATTTGTATCAAAGTCCTGGGGTATTGATTAAAAGTGCAGATTGCTTGGTTTTGTTCCAGACTGACAAACAGAGATTCTAGAGTTGGGCCATTTTGCTAATGCACTTAAACCAGGACACAATGATTCTTAGAGAATCTAAAGTTTGTGATTATGATTACTTAAAGTATATTTTTGAATACTCGAGCAATTACATGGTATTATATCACTTCCTTATGAAGGATAAAAAGAGTAGAAGGAATATACCCTATATCAAGTAGCTTACCGTTGAAGCCAGTACCAAATGGCAAAAAGAAAAAAGAAAAAGAAAGGTCACGTCATAGGGAGAAAAAGCCATGGGGTTGCAGGGAAGGATCTTCTGTACTAGCAGAGACAATTAAATACAAAGTATGAACCTCAGCTGAACCCTGGTTCAAAAAAAAACAAATAAAAATTCTACAAACTAATTTTTGAGGCAATCTAAAATATCTAAAATGACTTTAGATGATGTAATCAAATTAATTTACATTTTCTTAAGTGTGATAATGATATTGAGGTTAATTAGGAAAATGTCCTTATTTTTAGGACATGCTTGTTGTAGTATTTAGGAATAGATTGTCCAGATAAAGCTATGCCAAATTGTTAATAATTGTTGAATTTAGGTGGAGGGTAAATGGCTATACCATTCTTTCAATTTCTTGGTATGTTTAAAATGTTTCAAAATGAAAAGCTGGAGAAAATTTAAATATGGTCTTTAACAATACTTACTTTGTGAGTTCCTGGAGATAACCCAGGAATCTTTCAAAGCTGAGCTGGCACAATCTGTCATAGTATGATTTAAGCAAATGAATGGCAACAATATTAAAAAAACAAAATATTCAAAACCAAAACAAACCTAGCCCATAAGGTATAAATTGGCACACATAATATTAAGTAATGAAAATTTGAGGTATTGTGTATATAACATTCAGAGTAAGCTTCAGGTTTTAAAATTCTAGAATTTACAGCAAAATTTTGAAACAATCATAAAATGAAATATGGACTCATCTTGGTCATGATTTTTTAATTGTATCAGCACTCAAGAATTATTACTACACCTTTGCTATTTAGAAAACCTGTTGAAGAAGCTTGCATATATTACACAAAGCACTTAGCATCATCATTTTTAATTGCACTATTTATCTTCCAAGCAGAATAAATTAAATGGAACATAATAAAATGTTAGCCTAAAGGGGAAAATTAAACCCTCAATTATTAGACATTGTATCTTTGTATAGGCAGCGATTTTACAAATAAAGAGCAAAATAGAAACACACATTTAGCACATTTGACCAACCCTCTTAAATGCTCTACCTTTGTGTACATTTAAAAAAAATCCTTATTTATTTTTGAGGAGATGGGAAGGGAGGGAGAGAGGGAAATATCAAGGTGTGATTGCCTCTCATGCACCCCATACTGGGGACCTGGCCCGCACCCCAGGCGTGTGCCCTGACTGGGAATCGAAGTTGCAACCCTTTGGTTCACAGGCCAGTGCTCAACCCATTGAGCCACACCAGCCAGGGCCCTTTAAGTACATCTTTAAAGGTGGATTTTCAGATGATTATCCCAAAACACTATAAAAACCTTAGTTAATTCTTTTAAGTCTGTAGTAAGTTCTACATTAAAAAAGGACAAAAAACTGTATATCTCAGGTAAACTCTTCATTTCCAAAAGAATATCATGCTATTTGTTTCAAATAAATTATTTTAATACATTAGAAATCTCAAGTGAATAAATGTAAATAAATGCATAAATTTTAAAAACCTGATTACATCTAATGAAAAGCAAATATTTACCCCTAGAAAATGATGACAAAATGTGAATCAAGCAATTAACGGTGAAGCCCTACTGGGAGCCAAGGGAACAATTGGTATCAGCTATTTTTCTATTAACTCTTTCTTGTAATATTGATGGTTATTCGTAAGTTGAAATTAGTTCAAAATTGTATATTAATATATGGTACAGGTAAAATGTAAATTGTGTATTAACATATGACACATATTAACTTATAAACTAACTTGAAAATTTAATGTTCTTTAAAATATTCTACCATTTAATAGAGCTGTCATCAAACATTAGAACAGAAAACTAAATGAATGCTGTATCTGATTATAAACATGTTTTTCTAATGTCGAGTCATATGTTCATAATCATTTGACAAAATTTATGATATTAAAAATGACAGTGTATACTCTGGCTGGGTGGCTCAGTTTGTTGGAGTGTCATCCTGTATACCAAAATGTTGTGGGTTCGATTCCTAATCACAGCATATACCTAGGCTGTGGGTTCAACCTCTACCTTGGGCTCGTACAGGAAGCAATTGATCAGTGTTTCTCTCTCTCTCTCTCTCTCAAATCAATAAACATCCTTGGGTGAGGATTAAACATAAAAAAATAAAAAATAAAAATGACAGCCTATAAATTAAATGTCTTTATTAACAATTGTCATTTCTTCTGTCATCTTCACTATTTCAAAAGAACTGTGGGGTAAAGACTTTAACCCTAAGAAACTTCTGGCCTCATATTTTAGGAAGTCCCACTGACAGCAGTGTCTCTGTTACCCACGGTGGGCTCCCCAGGCCACGCGGGGTGCTGTGTGCTAACAGACGGCTCCGGGTGAGCAGGTGGAGCCTGCCTGACGTCAACCCGGCCTCCTGGAAGGGGCGGGGCCGGCCAGTGAGTTCCGCCACGTGGGCAAATAACCAATCAGTCATGACAAGAAATAAAGCTTCAGTGAAAATCTAGACACCACAGCATTGGCGAGCTTCCCCTGTCGGCGTCTCTCTATGTGCACCGTCACATGTTGTGACCAGTAGACGGAACTGTCTGTGCCATGGGTCATCTGGCAACTATAAAAGAGCCCTGAAGTTGGGACCCCTCCTAGACTCTGTCCTATGTGTCTCTTTCTTTGGCTGGTTCGAATTTGTATCCTATGTCTGTAATAAATGTGATTGTGAGTATAATAAAAACCATTGAGCTTTTTGTATGCATATACACAGAAATATACAATATATATCAACCAAGAAATACAATGAAAAGTGAATATTAAAGTATTAACTAGGCAGGAGCATCACAGATACACCTTTTATTTCTTTAAGAAAATTTTCTAGAATGAGATTCTTGTGTCAAAAAATATATACATTTTTATAGTGAGTGTCAGTGGAATGTTAGTTCTTCAAAAAATTAAACACAGTATCATCATATGATCCAATAATTCCACTTCTAGCCATATGAGGTCTGTCCAGAAGGTATCCAGTTATGTAATATGAAAAACAGAGACATTTATTGAAGAAGATACAACATACAAGAAACATTGTACATAGGATAATGATACCTCAGTTCCCTTCAAAGTAGGTACCTTGGGACCTCACACAGTTCTCCCAGTCACCATCAGCTGCCCTGTCATATTTTCCTGAATCTCATCAATAGTCTAAAATCTCTTTCCTCTCAAGGTGACTTTAGTTTTGGGAAAAGCCAGAAGTCACAGGGCACCAAAGTTGGGCTGTATGGGGGCTGAGTCAGCTGGATGATTGGATGTTTTGCCAAAAAAATCTCTGCAGGAGAGATGATGCATGAGTGGGCACATTGTCATGATGAAGCTGCCAATCACCAGTTGCCCATAGCTGTGACCTTCTGAATCACCCAAATAGCTTCTGCAGAGGAATATTTAAGGATAAGCAAATTTGATGCAGATTCACTGCACTACTTGCTCAGTCATTTTGAATGCAACAGCCACACAGTACATCTGCTCACTCACTGGCATCTACTATTCCCCTGATTAGTACAGAGGAGTCATTGTTCATGCATGTACAATCCAGTTCACTCTCCTTGGCTGTTGGGTTACATTGATGTCTCGTAAACCATTCTTGTTATATTAACAATGGCTGGACTTTTTCCAGACAGACCTTGCAAAAGAATTAAAAGCAGAGACCCAAACAGATATTTGCACACCCATGTTTGTGACAGCATTATTTACAATAGCCAAAAGGTGGAAACAACCCAGTTATCTATGGTTGGATGAGTGGCTAGACAAAAATAGTCTATACACACAATGGAACCTTATTCGGCCTTAAAAAGGTAAAAGAATTAAGAAAAAAAGACAACAAACAACATGGTGATTGCCAGAGGGAAAGATGGGGTGGGGGGAAGTAGAAGAGTATAAAGTGGGGATAAATGGTGACTTTGGGGGTTTTTTAAATGCAAAATGCAATATACAGATTATGTATTATGGAGGTGTACAATTGAAACCTGTACAATTTTAGTAACCTTTGTCACCCCAATAAATTAAATAAAAAAATTTTAAAAATAGTGACTCTATTAGCAATAAAGGAACACTTACACTTGAAAAAAAAGGGAAGGAAATTCTGACACGTGCTACAACAGGGTGGGCCTAGAAGACGTTATGTTAAAGGAAATAAGCCAGACACAGAAGGACAAATGTTGTACAATTCCACTTATCTGAGGTCCCCAGCATACTCATACTCACAGAGACAAAGTAGAATGGTGGTAGCTGGGGCTGGGGGAGGGGGCACATAGGGAGTTATTGCTTAATGAGCAGAGTTCCACTTGAGACGATGAAAAAGTTCTGCAGATGGAGGGTGGTGATGATTACATGGCACTGCGAACGTACTCAATGGCAAGGAACTGGACTCTTAAACATGGTTAAAATGGTGGGTTTTGTTATGTACGTTTTACCACAATAAAAATGCACATACATTTTTAACAATTTGATGCATATTGCCAAACTGTCCTCTGAAAAGGTTATATTGTGTTACCATCTTTCTAGGTTTCCTAGGAAACTGAGATTAAGACAAAACTTAAATGCTATTTATTGGGGGTGGGGCTGCTACTCGAGGAAGAATGAGAAAGAAAAAGGGAAATGAGAAAGGGAGGACAGCAAATAAAAGAGCCGTATTCCCCTGCTGGTCACAGCTTCATGCCAGTCATTGCTTTGTCAGGAGGAAAACTCTGGACAAATCATGTGGAACCCCAGTGCCATGGAATAGTTTGTTGGTAGTTACGGGGGAGAGAAATTGCCAGTAACTGTCCCTCATTGTTCAAAGTGTACCCTATGGGGTGCTGACTTCCCTGTCTTTACAGGTGGGGAGCAGCTGCTACGGAAGCTAGATCCCATGTCCAGTGTCCAACACCTATCATCTGAGTCAGGAAATGGAGGGAGAGCCAGAAGCCTCCTTCAGTCCAGTCGGGTTCAGCCTGGATTCCAGGACTGCGACTAAGCAATGAGGGCCACATCAGAGTCTGACCCTCACCGCAGGGGAGGTCAAGGCCTCTTTCGGTGTTAAGAGAGGAGGTTACTCTTGTGGCATCTGGAGCTTTCAATTGAGCAAGCAGTTGAGGGCCTGGGAGGTAAGTACGAATAAGCAAAAACAAGAAAGTACACTACACAGCAGACACACAGCAGTACATGTGAAGGTCCATTTTTCCTTTATCTTTACCAATGATAAATATTGCTAATCTTTTCTATCTTTGCCAAGATAATAATATAAAGTATGTACAGTTGTTAGTCACTTTTGCACTTCTGATAACATAATGATAAAAATATTAAATACTAAATGTATCATCTATATGTACTTGCTTTTGAATTGTTTGGTTACTTATTTACTAGGATATTCATTATTTATTAATGTGCAGGGGTTGTTGTACTAGAGATATTAATGTTTTGCCATTTGTAGGGAGAGAAATAGGAATTATGAGTCCTGGACCCTTCCCTGGCCTTTGAAACCACACAATGTTCTACTACTGACCCTTTCCATTTAGAGGAAAGAAGAGTTTACACAGGTATTTGATCTGGCCCAAGTAAAAAGAAAATTTGAATTTCAAAGCTTTTGCCAGTTCTTAAGGCTGCTAAGATGGAGAAGTCCCTTTTTTTTTGTAAAACACCCATGGGCCTTTGGCTGCAGAGGTGGTCTAGATGGATGAGAGTTGCAACAATGGAAACTAAATTTCCCTGATTAGAAGAACAATTTTTAAACTAACAATGCAAAATTTAAATCATCCCCTAATTGAAAGGTTGGGTAGACGAGATTTGAGAGGCTTAGGACCGGACAGAAGAGTTGAGAGACAGGAGCTGAGGGTCTTGGTGGGGAGAGGGGGTCCAAGCAAAATGGCAGTAGGGAGGGCCAAGGGAAGATGAGTAATTGAATGAGAGTCTCCCATAACTAAATGTGGAGAAAATAAACAGTGCCGTGTTCTACTAAATTTGAAAATAGTGTTCTGCTGAAATGGCCTTTTCATTAGAAAAAGACTGCTCATGCCAGCCTTGTGTTGGAGTAACTTTACAGAATGAGGAAAAGATGTGGTGAGGGGATGAAGACAGAGAAGCCATCTGACACACAGGACACCTGAGAATTCCTCAAGAACAGTGATTCTGGACAGGGAGTGACCAGCTCACCATGAGGGGACCCTTCAGGAGAAGCTC
Source organism: Tonatia bakeri (assembly GCA_004024845.1). Classification (NCBI taxonomy): domain Eukaryota; kingdom Metazoa; phylum Chordata; class Mammalia; order Chiroptera; family Phyllostomidae; genus Tonatia; species Tonatia bakeri. The sequence continues at coordinate 118,671 of PVIA01002603.1, forward strand.
CAGAAATGGTGTCAGGGCCCCAACTTCCTAATGTACACACAGGAGGTGAAGACTGATTCATTTTGATTTGACTTTAAAGGGACAAAAAGGAGGACTTGAGGACATCAGTGTGACAGACATTTGGTGGAATGTATGCCAAAAATATTTCCATCTTATTATTTATCTTTTAACCTGGATCATGCTTTCACTGCTTTGCTCTTTTGCAGTAGACAAACTTATCCTTCGTCTTCCCTTTTTTGTCTGTCATCTACTCTGTCCAACCTTATACCAGTTCATATCACAACTGCATATAAGAGGAAAAGCAAAATAACCGCGGCTTAAACACATAGCATTTATTTTTCCACAGAAAATTCTGGGGAGCCAGTTCAGAACTGGTTTGGAGATTCAAAAAAATCTTCAGGAACCCAAGACGTTTCTGCTCCTTCACTCTCACCTTGAGGCTTCTTTCTTGAAGGTCATCTTGTGGCCCAGGTACAACTGCTGGAGCTTCATCCAGCATGTCTGCATTCCTGGCTGCAGCAATGAGCAGAAGAGCAAAACAGATCCAGCTCCCAGGTTGAGCTCCTAGCAAGCTAGCTTTCCTGGAAGTCACCCACATTTTCACTTATATTTCATTTCCCAGATATGGCCACACCTATAAGCAAGGGAGGTTGGGAAATATAGTCTTTTAGGTGGGGGATGTTTTCACCCCAAGTAAAATCTAAGTTCCTAATTAACTAATAACTTCAGGGCGAATAATTGCAAGGTAGCAGAGAGCAGTGTCTGCCATGCTCTATTACATCATCCCATCCCTGAATACAGGGTTTGTCCAAGGATCTTTCCCCAACTTTTCTCTCTTCCTTTTCTTAACACCTTGCTCTTCAGTAATTTTGTCCAAGATAGATATCAGCAATTACCTCTTTGACAGCCTGTCTCTGGTATCACTTTTGATCTCTCCTGTAAAGTACTACCAAGTTCATCTAGCCAAAGTCCTGACTGAATGCTCTCCATTGACTACCAAGCAAGTTCAAGCTTTCCAGTAAGGCTCTGCCCCTCTACAACAAACTTGATCTACTTGCAATGCCCTTTCCCAGGGCCCTCTGTGAATACAGTACTTTTAAAGTCAACTTCTGCTTTTCTCCAAATACAATTTGCCTTTCCAGCCGATTTTTCTTTGGGTGGAAAACCCCTATTAGTAAATCCATCTGGTGAAACCATGCTCATCTTTTTAAAGGAGGTACAGTCCCAGGAAGACACAGCTAATGCCAGAGACATGGCACCAAGAATAAAGGGAGCAGGGAAGAAGTACCATGGTTTCTCTCCCTTCACCCTTTAATTTCTGGCTGGTGTCTCTGAATGGCTGAATCCACCAGATGCAAGCCAGACAGGGAGGTAGGTGTGGTCCCTGGGATCAGCCTCCTGGGGCATGGAGCGGGGCAGAGAAAGTCAGGGAATGGAGCTGGGAGCAAGTGGAGAATAACCAACCCAACATGTAATAGTGATGTATAAATATGAATTTTAATGATTGTTAATTTTTCCTTATAACATTAAATTCAGAAAGAATGTATCTGAGTGATCCACTGGAGCGTCGATTTTATGGTGTCCAGGATAGGTGGGTATAAAGTTGCAGTTCGCTTTTTATTACTGACTTTTCAGTGTTGCGTGTCAAACAGAAAGAACAACATATTGATGAATATGTTGTTGACGCTTCTTGTTCCCATGGCTTAGTTTTGATTGAAGTGTAAGGCTCTTGGTTAGAAAGAAGGTGTCATATGGATTATTAACCTGATTACCTGGTTATCTGATATGAAATGTAAACATACTTGGGAAATTTGAACAGTTTTGTTTACTAATGCCCAAGAATGACCCTTAGTTAGGAAGACAGTTAGAACGCTTGAGGGCACTGACGTGGTGCTCCCTCGGAGCCTCTCCAATAGCACAGCAGCACACCAGGTGATCTTCCATTGTCAGACAGAGCTCCTTCTGAGCCCCAGCCCCAGAGGCTTCCTCATCTTCTAAGACTGTTATTGTAGCACTTTCTCAGTTCTGAAAGCGAGGGATGGAGAGAGGAAGAGGAAAAAGAAAATTTTTGGTGAATATGTCAATACACCTGTAAATCTGCATGCGCTTCTGATCTCCAGCTGAAGGAGGAGCAATGTGGGGAGAAGTGCGCTTGTCCTGAGCCCGGAAATGTCAGCAGTGATAATTGGATGGTCACCATTGTTACTTCAACCTGTAACGAAGTTGGCTTGCCCTCCGTTTTGATAAAAGGCTTAGCAAACCAAATCAGTCTACCTCCTTCTAGAAAACATGACTGGCTTTCTCAAGACTCCGACAAGAGGCTTAGCTTGCCTCTGACTTCTGTCTGGAAGAGTGGCCCAGTGGGGGAGCGGAGGGAGACCAGAGCAGGGCTCTGGGGTGCTCTGGTCTCATTTGATCTCCTTTAAAAGCCTCCAGCTCTTGCTTTCACACTGCTCCCTCCAAGTACTCTTCATCATTTAAAAAAAAAAAAAATCATGGCTGGTACATAGTACCTGCACCTCTGTGAAAGGCTAACATTTTGTAGAACTTGCTTTGGCAGCTCCCTGGTATGGCAACCTTGTCACAGTTCTACAAACCTGGGTAAATTTGGGGGATTTTAGAGAAGCAGTGGTGGGGGGAGGTTTCATCTGAAGGCTGCAGTTGGAATGGACATGTTAGGTGTGGAATGTGAGTGAGATGAGGATCAAGATCAGGAAGAGGTGCAGGCAAACGATGACCAAGCAGGAGGCCAGGCTGCAGGGTGGGGGTGGGGGTGGGGGAGGTGGGGGTAGGGTGTGGGAGTATCCACAGTCCTCATTGCTGGAGACTCTTCTTAGAGTGGATATTTTGTCTTCTGACTCGCAGCATGGCATTGCCTACAGCCTAAATTTCTTCTTTTTCCTCCCTTCAGATACCAGCTATAGTTTCATGGCATGCATCCTGTTACCTCCTGGAGATCAAACATGCAACCTAAGTGTGTGCCCTGACCAGGAATCATACCTGCAGACTTTTGGCCTATGGGATGACGCTCCAATCAACTGAGCTACCTGGCCAGGACAGGACTAAATTATTTTATATAAAGTTTTTAAAAATAACCCTCACTGGTGTGGCTCGGTGGGTTGGGTGATGTCCTAAAAACTGAAAGGTCCCTGGTTTGATTCCCAGTCAGGGCATATGCCTGGGCTGTGGGCCAGGTCCTGGGTCTGGGCCAGGTGAGAAGCAATTGATTGATGTTTATCTTGTACATCAATATTTCTCTCCTTCTCTTTCTCCCTCCCTTCCTCTTCTCTAAAAATGAATAAAAAATGAATTTTCAAAGTCTTAAAATTTAAAAAAAAAATCTAATACAATTGATATACAATATTATGTCAGTTTCAGGTATACAACCCAGTGATTAGAGATTTATGTAACTTATGAAATGATCACCCTGATAAATCTAGTACCCATCTGACACCATACAGTTATTACAGTATTATCAATGATAGTCCCTATACTGTACTTTATATCCCTGTGACTACTCTGCAACTGCCAATTTGTGCTCCTAATCCCATCACCTTTTCCACCCAGCCCCCCAACCTCCCTCCTCTCTGTCAACTATCAAAAAAAATTCTGTGTCTTGAGTCTGTTTCTGTTATGTTCGTTTGTTTGTTTTGTTCTTTGGATTCCATATATAAGTGAAATCATATGATACTTGTCTTTGTCTGATTTATTTCACTCAGCACAATACCTTCTAGGTCCATACATGTTGTGGCAAATGGCAAGACTACATTTTCTTTATCCATTTGTCTATTGATAAGTACTTAGGTTGCTTCCACATTTGGTTATTGTAAATAATGCCACAATGAACATATGGATGCATATGTCTTTTTGAATTGGTGTAAAAATTTCAGGATTCTTTGGATAAATACCCAGAAATGGAATTTCTGAATTCTTCATTGTCTCTTGTTATAACCTTTGTTTTAAAGTCTATTTTGTCTGGTATAAGTATTGCTACTCAACTTTTTTTTTTTAATTTTTCATGAAATATCTTTTCCCATCCTTTTACTTTCAGTCTGTGTGTGTTTTCTGATCTGAAATTAATCTCTTGTAGACAGCATATGTATGGATCTTTTTTCTCATTCGTTCTGCTACCCTGTGTCTTTTGATTGGAGCATTTCATCTATTTACATTTAACCTAATTGTTGATAAATTTGTATTTATTGCCTGATGCAGACTCTGTTCTGTGGAATCCGTATGTTGTGGATGATGCAAACAAATTCACGTGACTATTGAAGTCCTGTGGAGAAAAAGCGACGGCACAACTACTCTCTGAGGGAGAGAGGGCCTCCACCTTTGCCTGGACAGGCTTTTATTGGCTTTCTAATAGCATACATCAAAGAAGGTTCTCATTCATTATGCTCAGGTTTGCTTTAGGTGATTACTTTTACCAAAGGAAAGGATGTTACTGATTACTTCTTACAGATTAACAAGGAAAAAATGTTGCAAATGCAAGGGAATGATAAGTGATTGGTCTGGTTATGTTACAGTCTACAGGGGGTTCCTCCCCACCTATCTGGGTTCATTTTGCCCACTGCCTGAGGAAAGATGTCTCTTAATACCAGAGATCAGTGAAAAGAAAAGAAATTTATTATTCATTTAAAATAACACAAACTAAAGTTCCCCACAAATGCACACAGTCCTCCCAGCACCGTCCACGTGGCAAAAGGGAGCACCTCCAAAGCCTCGTGGTCCTGACTCTCACCCAAGCCTCATGGTCCAACCAAGACACCAAAGCCACGTAGTCCCAAACAGATGCCTGGTCTTAAAAAGAGAGACTCCCAATGGCTGCCATGCCTCCATTTAAATCCCAGTGCCAATCTTCCTCTGCAGCCCCATTTCCGGCTCCTCTCACAACTGACTACAGTTGCCAGCATTCTGGGCAGGTGTGGCCCTGTGGTGTGGAGCCAATTATCTCCAAGCTCCTCTGGACCCTATTACAAATCCCTATTTGGGGTTCCCCTCTTGGCTTGCTGCACCCTGTTACAGTTACACTCCGACCTTGGGGGAATTAGCACAGACTTCAGGAAGTTACTTTAAAGATATGCAGTAAGCATTTGCTGCCTCAACTAAGGGTGAGGGAGTTGCTAAAGCAAGAGCAAGCCTCAAAGCAGCCTAGGTATAATGCGGGACTGATTTCCCACGAGAAAGCCAGTCCATGGGTTTTGCTCCTATGTTCTGACTCACGCCTATCGGTTCTCTGATAGGGTTGGGCTACATATGCCATTCCACACAGATAGGTTCTCTATAACTACCATTTTATTATTTATATTATTTATCTTTTTTTTTTTAAAGAAGACCCTTTAACATTTTGTGTAATACTGGTTTGGTGGTGATAAACGCCCTTAGCTTTTTCTTGTATAGGAAGCTCCTTATCTCTCCTCCAATTGTAAATGATAGCTTTGCTGGGTATAGCGAGTAATGCTGGTTGTAGGTCCTTGTTTTCATCACTTTGAATATTTACTGCCAATCCAAAACAAAGGTTCTGTTGAGAAATATCAGCTGACAGTCTTATGGGAACTCCATTAAAGGTAAGTGACTGCTTTTTTCTTGCTGTTTTTAAGATTCTCTCTTTAGCATTTTAATTATGATATGTCTTGGCATGGGCTTCTTTGGATTCATCTTGTTTGGAAGTCTCTGTGCTTACTGAATTTGTATGTCTGTTTTCTTTGCCAAGTTAAGAAAGTTTTCTGTCATTAGTTTTTTTAAAATATATTTTCTTGATTATGCTATTACAGTTGTCTCATTACCCCCCTTCATTCCCCTCCACCCTGCACACCCTCTCCCACCCACGTTCCCCTTTTTATTTAGTTCATGCCCATGTGTCATAAGTTCTTTAGCTTCCACATTTCCCATACTATTCTTATCTTCCCCCTATTTTCTACCTACCATCTATGCTACTTATTCTCTGTACCTTTTCCCCCTCTCTCCTGCTTCCACTCCCCTGTTACTAACCCTCCATGTGATCTCCATTTCTGTGGTTCTGTCCCTGTTCGAGTTGTTTCACTAGTTTGTTTTTGTTTTAGGTGTGGTTGTTAATAATTGTGAGTTTGCTGTCATTTTACTATACATGTTTTTATCTTCTTTTTCTTATATTTTTCTTAGATAATCCCCTTTAACATTTCATAAAATAAGGGCTTGGTGATGATGAACTCCTTCAACTTGACCTTATCTGAGAAGCACTTTGTCTGCCCTTCCATTCTAAATGAAAGCTTTGCTGGGTAGAGCAATCTGGGATGTAGGTCCTTGCCTTTCATGACTTGGAATACTTTCCAGCCCCTTCTTGCCTGTAAGGTCTCCTTTGAGAAATCAGCTGACAGTCTGGTGTGAACTCCTTTGTAGGTTACTGTCTCCTTATCTCTTGCTGCTTCTAGGATTCTTTCCTTCATTTTTACCTTGGCTAATGTAATTTTGTTGTGCCTTGGTGTGTTTCTTCTTGGGTCCAACTTTTTTGGGACTCTCTGAGCTTCCTGGACTTCCTGGAAGTCCATTTCCTTTGCCAGCTTGGGGAAGTTCTCCTTTATTATTTGTTCAAATAACTTTTCCACTTGTTGCTCTTCCTCTTCTCCTTCTGGTACCCCTATACTTCAGATGTTGGAACATTTAAAGATGTCCTGGAGGTTCCTAATCCTCTCCTCATTTTTTTTTGAATTCTTATTTCTTCCTTCTTTTCTGATTGTATGTTGTTTTCTTCCTTCTGGTGTACGCCATCGATTTGAGACCCAGCTTTCTTTCCATCACTACTGGTTCCCTGTGCATTTTTCTTCATTCCACTTATTGTAGCCTTCATTTTTCCATCTAATTTGTGACCAAATTCAACCAATTCTGTGAGCATTCTGATCACCAGTGTTTTGAATTGTGCATCTGATAGGTTGGCTATCTCTCGGTCGCTTAAAAGTATTGGTTCTGGAGCTTTCATTTGTTCTTCTGTTTAAACCATCTTTTTTTTTTTTTTTTTGGTCTTGTTGCACCTGTTACATATGAGGGGCGGAGTCTTAGGTGTTCACCAGGGTGGGGAACCCTAAGTTGTGACGCTGTATGTGGGGGTGGGGTCTGAGAGAGAACAATGGCGCTTGTTGTGCTCTTTATCAGACTTCAGTCCCTTCTGCTGCTTCCCCCAAGCAAACTGGGCCCCTCTCATGCTAATTCCCATGTGGGTGGGCTTGTCACCCCATGGGTCTTTCCAACGAACTCTCCTGTGAGGCTGGGAATCTCTCCCTGAGCCTCAGCCCCGCACAGGTGTTGTCAATCAGTGCCCCAAGGCTCTATTTTCTGGCGCTGAGACTCTGGGACAGCCCAGTCAGCCAGCCACCTTGAGCACAGTGCCTTGCTTCACAATTGCCACCTTACTGGGTCTGCCAGTTGCCACCCCTCTGCTGGGGTTTGCCAACCATCACTTGCGGGCCCAGTGTCCGCCCGCTGTGGTCTTGCACACCCGGGATGCCTTAGGCCGGTCTCAATGCTCTTTGTTCTGCAACCCTGTCCACCCGCTGCCCGACTCCGCCCCTCCTACCAGTCTGGATGAACATGTCTATTTTAACTCCTTGATTGTCTGACTTCCATACAGTTCAATTTTCTGTCAGTTCTGGTTGTTATGCTATTTCTAAATTGTTGTTGTCCCTATCTTAGTTGTGCGAGGAGGCACAGTGTGTCTACCTATGCCTCCATCTTGGCCAGAACCTGTCAATAGTTTTTAAGATTAGTTTTTAATTCTTGCTCTCTCTCTTCTCCTTCTGGCTCTCCCATGATGCAAGTGTTGATATGCTTGAAGTTGTTCCAGAGGCTCCTTAAACTATCCTCAGTTTTTTTATTGTTTTTCATTTTTGCTGTTCTGATAGGATATTTTCTGCTGTCTTATCTTCTAAATCATTGATTCATTCTCTACTTCATCTAATCCACTGTTGACTCCTTCTAGCACATTCTTCATTTTGGTTATTATATTTTTCATTTCTGACTAATTCTTTTTTGTTTTCTATCTCCATTTTTATGTTTTCTATCTCTTTGTTAAAGTTCTCATTGAGTTGATGCATTCTTCCCCTAAGTTCGTTGAGTGCCCTTATAACCAGTGTTTTAAATTCTGTACCTGGTAGATTACTTGTGTCCATTTCACTTAGTTCTTTTCCTGAAGTTTTGTCCTATTCTTTCATATGAGACATGTTTCTTTGTCTCCTCATTTTGGCAGTCTCCCTGTGTTGTTTCTGTGTTTAGGTAGAGCTTTTAGATCTCCTAGTCTTGGTAGAATGGCCTTATGTAGTAGGTGTCCTGTGCTGCCCAGTGATGCATCCTTCCCAGTCACCCAAGCAGGGTACTCCAAGTGCACCCCTTGTGGGCTGTGTACACCCTTGTGTTGTAGACTGTTGTTGGCAGATCAATAGGACAGGTTGACCCTCAGGCTGATCAGCTATGAGGACTGACTACATCTTCAAGGAAGGAGATGCTGTGCAAGGGTTTATGCCATGGAGTAGGAATCACTTTAGCAGGGCTCTGGTGCCTCACGAGTTTGCCTCTTGGGTGGGTCACACATGGAAGTGGTTGGATGGTGCTTTGGCATGATCTCAAGTTGTCCACAGGGTGCAGGCCAAGGTCAGCCCCCACTTGTGTGCTTCCCAGAGCCACCTGCATGAGTGATCTGCAGATGGCTGCTAATTATGCTGGACTTAGAGGTTCCCAGGAGAGGCCAAGCTGTGAACTAAGGCCAACTGCCTCTAGTCCCAGGCTTGGGGTTGCTTAGTGAAAAATATGGAGCATGCTGAGGCCAGATACTGCTTGTCTGAGAGATTTCAGGAAAGTCAGAAGCATGAGCCAAGACACACTGTTCATGTGGGAAAAACACTAAAAATAGCTTGGATCTGCAAGTTGGGTGGGGTGAAGTCCTAGGGAATCATCAGGATGGGGTGGACAAATTTAGCCAAGTTGATGGAGTCTCAGATATGGTGCCCACCTGTGGGCTCCCTGGAGGTTAGGGTTCAGAAAAAGAATTATGGCTCTTCTGTCTGAGAGAAGCTGCCCCTCCAGCCCTCATCCAAAAGCCAGACAATTCATTTCCTCCTTGTATATCCCTGGCACTTTTGAGCTGCTGACCCAATTTTGGAGCTTAGAGCAAATAAGTCCATCAGCAAGTAACTCTATGTGTGGGCCATTTAAGAGGAACATCTGGGACTCCAGGAGCTCTCTGTCTCACTCAGCTATGATCTCCACTGGTTTTTATAGCCAGAAGTTATAGGGACTTCTATTTTTTGGCACAGGAATCTTGGGCTAGGGGGTCTGGTGTGAGTCTGAGATGTGTGTTCCTCGGGGGGACCTCCACAGCTGAGATATCCTCCTGGACTTTTAACTGCCACAGTGGGTGTGGGGCCATCCCCTTCAGAGTCTCTCTCTCTCCTCCCAGTCTCCACATGGTTTCTTCTGTAATCTTTGTTTATAGGACTTCGGTTCAGCTAGACATCAGTGTTTCTCAACAATGATTCAGTAGTCTAGTTGTAATTTGATGTGGTTGTGGGAGGATTCCAGTACTGCATTTAGCTACTCTACCATCTTGATCAGAAGATCCTACATAAAGTTTAAATTAATTTAATACATGAAATTCCCCAAGTCCAAATAACCCTCCCAAACAAAGATATAAAATAGCTGATGTTAGCTTTTACCAAAAAATCTTGAATTTTATTTTTATTTTACTTTCCCACCCAAACTTTGTCACAATTATGTAGATCTTCCCAGGGGAGCAGTTTTCTGTGAGATAAAGATCAAAACTGAGATTGTGTCACCTTCCATCTGTCATACTTAAAACAGTGCTCATTCCCATGGTGAGTTTGTCTCCAGGAAAATTTGTTCAAGGAAAGAGGGAACAGTGATGTGACTCTTGCTATAGCTGCTAAACTAGAAACCAAAAATCTTTAAGCTGAAAATGTGATTTGAATTTAATATAAAACCAGTTTCTTTTAAGGTAGTTTTAAGAAATGTAGTTATCTCTTCTATGTCTTGTAATTCAAATTGGCAAGTGAGGATCATTTATTGAATGAGTTCAAGTAAAGTTTAGTTAATTCAACAGTCAACTTAAATGGCCTGTGGAAGTAAAATTAGCTTGCTTTGTAGCCCAATTTTTTTAAAATCCTTAAATATAATCTTTTAAATAAATTTATTTATTTATTTTTTAAATTTTTGAAGATTTTATTTTATTTTATTTATTTTTATTTTTTTATTTTAGTTATTGTTCAAGTACAGTTTTCTCCCCTTTACTGCCATTCCAGCCTGCCCACCCATCCCTCCCTGCTTTCTTCCCATTACCACCCTCCCCTTAGTTTTTGTCCATGTGTCTTTTTACTTTGTTCCTGTAAACCCTTCCCCTTTTCCCCTGAAACTCCCTCTTCTCTCTCCTCAGGTCACTTTCAGCCTGTCCTCTATTTCAGTGTCTTTTACTTGTTTCTTTGTTCTATTGCTTAGGTTCCTGTTAAAGGTGAGATCATATGGTATTTGTCTTTCACTGCCTGGCTTATTTAGCTTAGCATAATGCTTTCCAGTTGCATCCATGATGTTGCAAAGGGTAGGAGTTACTTCTTTCTTTCTGCTGCATAGAATTCCATTGTGTAAATGTACCATAGTTTTTTGATCCATTCATTTACTAGGTTGCTTTCAGCACTTAGCTATTGTAAATTGTGCTACTATGAACATTGGGGTGCATAGGTTCTTTTGGGTTGGTGTTTTAAGATTCTTAGGATATAGTCCCAGCAGTGGAATGGCTGGGTCAAAAGGCAGATCCATTTTTAGTTTTCTGAGGAAGTTCCATACCGTTTTCCACAGTGGTTGTACCAGTCTGCAGTCCCACCAACAGTGCACTAGTGTCCCCTTTTCTCCACAACCTCTCCAACACTTGTTGTTTGTTGCTTTGTTTATGATGGCTATTCTGACTGGTGTGAAGTGGTACCTCACTGTGGTTTTAATTTGCATCTCTTTGATAGCTAGCAATATTGAGCATCTTTTCATGTGTCTCTGGATTCTCTGTATGTCCTCCTTGGAGAAGTGTCTGTTCAAGTCCTTTGCCCATTTTTTAATTGGATTGCTTGTCTTCTTAGGGTGGAGTCATGTAAGTTCTTTATATATTTAGGAGGTTAAGCCCTTGTCTGAGGTATCATTGGCAAATATGTTTTCCCATACAGTTGATTCTCTTTTTATTTTGATACTGTTTTCTTTAGCTGTGCAGAAGCTTTTTATTTTGATGAGGTCCCATTTATTTATTCTTTCCTTTATGTCCCTTGCTCTAGGGGACAGGTCAGTAAAAAAGTTTCTGCATGAAATATCTGAGATTTTCCTACCTATGTTCTCCTCTAGTACTTTAATGGTGTTGTGGTTTATATTTAAGTCTTTCATCCATTTTGAATTTATTTTTGTATAAGGTGTAAGTTGGTGCTCTAGTTTCATTTTTTTTTTTTTTTGCACATAGCTGTCTATTTCCTCCAACACCATTTGTTGAAGAGGCTATTTTTACTCCATTTTATGATGCTGCCTCCTTTGTCAAATATTAATTGACTGTAGAGACTTGGGTTTATTTCTGGGCTCTCTGTTCTGTTCCATTGGTCCATGTGCCTGTTTTTATGCCAGTACCAAGCTGTTTTGATTACAGTGGCCTTGTAGTATAGTTTAGTGTCAGGTATTGTGATCCCTCCTACTTTACTCTTCTTTCTCAAAATTGCAGTAGCTATTTGGGGTCGTTTATGGTTCCATATAAAATTTGAAATATTTATGCTATATCTGTGAAGTATGCCATTAGTACTTTAATAAGGATTGCATTGAATCTATAAATTGCTTTGGGTAGTGTGGACATTTTGATGATGTTAATTTTTCTAACCCATGAACACAGTATATATTTCCATTTATTTGTGTTTTCCTTAATCTCTTTCTTCAGTGTTGTGTAGTTTTCTGAGTACAAGTTTTTTACCTCCTTGGTTAGGTTTATTCCTAGGTGCTTTATTTTTCTTGTTGCTATAGCAAATCGGATTTTTTCCTGATTTCTGTTTGAGTACAAGTTTTTTACCTCCTTGGTTAGGTTTATTCCTAGGTACTTTATTTTTCTTTTTGCTATAGCAAATTGGATTTTTTCCTGATTTCTGTTTCTGATATTTTGTATTGGTGTACAAAAATGCCTCTGATTTCTGAATATTGACTTTGTACCCTGCTGTTTTGCCAAATTTACTTCTTAGGTAAAGTAGTTTTTTGGTGGAGTCTATAGGGTTTTCCATGTACACTAAAAACAATGACAATTTTGCTTCCTGCTTTTCAATTTGGATGCCTTTTATTTCTTTTAAATTATATTGAACACATGCAAAAGGAGTGATAGAAAAGGACGTGGGTCTTCAGACTTTCAGACCACCAACAGTTTGTACAGTGCGCCACTAGATGGCGCTGCTTATCCATGACACTGGATAAACCTGTATTTGCAGCGCTAGTTTCCAAACATTGTATTTAAATATGACTAGTGTGAACTCCTGCATGAAATCAGAGTGAGTGTACCATTTCATTGGTAATAGTCTATCGCTAACCCAAAACACCATCTCCTGAAAATGTTTAGCACTCTTAGAACCTGCTCAACTATCAAACCCCATCCCTACCTCTGGTCCTTCTGCTAAGGTTTTCGCCAGAAAAAAGCCAAAAGAATACCACTTTGCCTCCAATAGTAGACACCCAGAACTTCTTCCTCCTTATTTCAGTTCTACCTACCTCTTCCTCACAACCTTATTTTTGTCCTAAAATATCAAGAGCCCTTAATCTCCAGGGCTTCTTTCCCCAGGGCTGTGGACTTTTCCTGGCCACCTGCCAGGCCCACCTCTAACAAGTACGTTGGCTGGAAGCCTCCTTCAGAGCCAGAGTTCAGCTCCTTCCCTCTACCAGGTGGTGGGAGGTCTTCCTGGGAACAGACATTGTTTGGCCAGTTAAATGCAGCATTTTATTCCAACTCTAGACTGGGGGTTAAATGGGTCTTAGGAAGCTGGTGGAGAACATAGCCACCGATGCTAACAATCCTGTCATTTAGAGAGGGCAAAACTCAAAGGGGGCGATTGACAGGGTTGAAAAGGGATCAAAACTCGTTACCAGGAGTGCATATTCAGTATTCCACATTGAGTGCTGTACCAAGGCTCTGAAGAAAATGCAGTGGGGCAGGGCAAAGCCTTCTTCCCGGGGGTGGAAGGCAGGTGCTGCAGAGGGAGTGACAAGGAGCTGCACTCTGCAGGGTTCGCACAGCAGAGGGGGTGGGGAGGCATGGGGAAAGCCCGCAGAAACCACTGGACGCTGCTGGACTGAGAAATTCACGAAGCTTGAGTGTAGGCTAAGTAGGAGATTGACCAAACACAAGACTGGAAGGGACCTGAGGACAGACAGTGAGAGACTGTGAATGCCCTTCAGATATCTATATGTACCTGAAGCTCCAAGCTATGAGGAACCAGCAAAGGCTGTCCAGGTCTGTCATAGGTTGAACTGTGTCTCCACACAAAAAGATAAGGACTCTTGACCTTAGTACCTGTGGATATGTGACCTTCTTTGGAAAGGTCATTGCAGATGTAATAGGTTAGGGTTAGAAGAGGTCATGCTGGGGCAGGTGGTCACTAACATAACATGCCGGGGCTGGTATCCACATAAGAGAAGAGACACAGGTGCACAGGCACACGTGGGGAGAACACCATGTGTGAGAGGCAGAGACTGGAGTTACTCAGCTGCAAGCCAACAATTGCGGACACCACTGAAAGCTGCATGAGGCAAGGAAAGGCCCCCTACATATTTTAGAGGAGCAAGGCATTACTGACACCTTGATTTAGACTTCTGGCCCACAGATCTTTGAGACAATACATATCTGTTGTTTTAAGCCCCCCAGTCTGTGGTGCCTTGTTACAGCAACCCCAGGAGAGCAATACAGTGTTTTTCCCTCGCTCCTGCTTGCTTCCTGCTGTATACTGGGCCTGGCCTTGAGGGTGCACATTCTCCATGCCCTCCTATCCTTACCTCAAGGGCTGACTCAAAGCTTATCACTGCTTCCTCCGAGGGTGAGGGGAAAGTGCCAGATATCCCCAGCTGTGTGTGTGTGTGTGTGTGTGTCTGTGTGTCTGTGTGCACCTGAAGATCTCATAAGTGGGGTCGTCATGGGACGACTGCCACTGGGACCAGATAATGACCTCACACAAATCGCTCTGTTCACCAGTCCATCTCCACCTTACCTGTCCCAGCTGTCTGGGTTCCTACCAAGCCCACATAGGGCCTGAGCTATGGGAAGCTGTGATTTGAAGGGGAGACTTACATTTTGAGTCATAAAGGGTCTAAAAATGAGATTGTTCTAATCCTTGAAAGTGACGGTGAAATCTTAGGGACATCTTTCAGGCCTTGGAAGTAAAGATCAGACTGTGCAAGTGTGAGGACAGCAAGGGGAGAAAAAGGTTCTTTTTTTTCTTTTCTTGGTTTTCAACCAGGCGAGTTCACCCAAAAGTAAGTTAAATATATGTAGAACATTTTTTTCCTACTGTCTTTATTATCTTCAGTTTTTGAAAAGCTGGCATTTTAAATAATCCTAATGACATCAAATCTATCTTAATTACAACCTTTCCTTTCAGGGCACAGAGTTCTCTATGGAAGAATTTCTAAATTTCTTAATTAACCTGCTGTGACTTTGTTTTGCCAAAGTCTGTGCTCTGAAACCATTATGAGATATTCTCTACATGCTATCCCAGAGTAGTTAAAAAAAACAACTATAACATAAAGCAAAACTTCTATAGCAACAAACTGTTCAGCAGCAGTGAAAGGTGATAAAGGCCAAAGGAAACAGGCAGCCTCTGGGTTGACAGTTTAAGTTTCCACGGTGGCAGAGGTCAGCACTCCCGTTCCGCGCCCATCACTTCCAAGGGAACGTTTGAGGATAAATCCTACTGTTCTTGCCTGCCTCAAATCTAGTTTTTGATAATGAGGGTTTTATAAGCAAGTGTAAATTCATTAATAGATGACTTTTTACTATCTACTTTCTCTGTCAAAGGAAGGAGTTAATTCCTCTTCTAGATGGAAGCCATATCTTGAGTTTAATAGGATAGAGCAGAGGTGTGACTGGGAAGAAAACGCACCGCCTTCCTTGTTTCTCTTTTTGCGTTTGTCCCCCAGCAGCGGAAGACTTACCTGAAGACCAATGAAACTTCAGGGTTCTCACTCAGGTCTGCTCTAGGGCCCAAGAGGGACCCAGCGCTATCTTCACAGGGTCATTATGGTGTATCCAAGTGACTAAATTAAGATGATTTAACTGCAAAATGTCAAGAGCATCCTAACTTTCTACTCCAGCTTGCCCTTTCCAGAACTTTCTTCAAGTTGGCTGGCACTGGGCTGGCCGTGAGCATTTTGGGGACTCGACCAAGGCAAAGTTGAGCTAATCTGGGTTCAGGAGACACAGACACAGGGTGTTGGTTGGGAATCCCTGGCCTCAGGCTGGTTCTTCATGGGTGCTGCCCTTCAGGAGCTATTTCTGGGGAGGATCCTTGGGTTGCTGAGGACACAGGCCCTCATAGGGTCTGTGTGGACCTATGTGGGTTTCAGAAAGCCCACATAGCTTGTCTCACTGAGCTTGGGAGATGCCTCAGCACCCTGGTGACTTCTGCCTCCTCCTACCACAGTTGTGGGCCTCTCTCTACCTGCAGGGCATATAGGCTCTTTCTCCTTCAGACCCTCAGGAGGCATCCTCGCTTTGCCACCAGATCCTTGGCAGGCCACTCGGCATTCCCAGCCGGGGCCTCTGGGCTGACCACCTGGATCCCTGCCTGCAGTTGCTGCCACAGCCATGCCTGTCTGCAGATTACCACTGTTGATGCTCTCCTGTACATGCTTTTCTGAAACTATCCTCCAGAAGAGGGGCATGGGTGATGGGTGGAAGGCAATAATTCCTTTCTTTGTTTTCTAAGATTCCCAGAGAGAGGAAATTAGGAGACCTACTCCTTTTGGCTACTTTCTGCATGTCTCTCCTACTTTCTCCCCTGCAGATGAAGTGTAGCCCTCCCCTACTTCACGTAATGAGGGCTGACGTTTATCAAGTGCTTGGGGTGGGAAGGCAGTATTCTAAGCACTGGACATTTTAACTCATTTAACCTTCACAAATATCTTAAGAGCTGACCTAATATCATCACTTTTCTATGAATGAAGATACCAAGACGCTGTAGCCCAAGCGATGGGGGTGAGCCCCACCTCCCACTGTCCAGGCTCATAAAGCCAAGATTTGCTCTAAGCAGTGAGGGCTTACTTGCTGATTCTATGCTCAGATGGGACTGGAGGAATCTGGAAATTCCTCTGTGAAAACCGTGCCTGGCTTTCAAGCCTCTAGTTTTGCTGAAGAGAACAAGCCATCCCCTCTGGAGAAGCCTCTTATGGATGGGGAGGGAAGAGGTGTGTAAGCTTTCAGGAGGAAATTAAAGCATCAGCTGAGTATTTCTCAGACTCAGAATGCTTTGGGGAAGAGAGCAATTCAAGTTGCATTTTGGAATATTGCATTGTTTTAA
Organism: Tonatia bakeri; assembly: GCA_004024845.1. NCBI lineage: Eukaryota > Metazoa > Chordata > Mammalia > Chiroptera > Phyllostomidae > Tonatia > Tonatia bakeri. The sequence goes on from PVIA01002603.1 coordinate 135,215, forward strand.
ACAGTGATATCTTTTGGAACCTGGGTAGGTTCTATGCAAAGTGTTTGATTCACCAGATGGCGTCATCACATTCCTTATCAGGGGCTGACCTTCTGACACTCTGGTTAGGAGGGGAGGAGCTCTTAGAACTCATTTCAGCTCACATGAGATATGCCTCCCACCATTCACCTCAAACTGGAGGGTGGCTTAGGTATGCGGGGCCCAGGGATTCCAGGGAGCTCCCTGGCAGTTTCCCTCTCAGGGCCACTGACATCAGATTGTGTGTGTGTGTGCGCGCGCGCGTGTGTGCACGCGCGCGCGAACACACACCAAGTTTTTACCACTAGAGATTTACCTTGGGAGTCAAAAATAAAATGGTGACACAGTAGGGACCCTCAGGGCACTCATCAGCCAACTTGCAACCTGACACCTGGAGAGGGCAGCCCTGTAGGAGGCCACAGGAGGTAGTTTTGGATTTGGGCAGCAACCTGCATGAGTTGCTGCAATACGGGTGGGGAGGGGGGCTGGGGTCCCCAAGGCTGGCATCAATGCAAGGGGTGGACGCAGAGGCAATACAGTCTCCCTCTTCTTCTTAAGGGAAATTATTTTATCTTTCTCTTAATATAGGATAACTTTAAAATATATATATTTTATTGATTATATTATTACAGTTGTCCCAATTTTTCCCCCTTTGCCTCCCTTCACCCGGTACCCCCCCCCCGTTCTCTCCCCGTTCCCTCCAGTAATCCCCCACCTTAGCTCATGTCCACAGGTCATGCATATAAGGTCTTTGGCTTCTCCATTTCCCATACTGTTCTTAACATCCCCCTATAAGATAACTGTTTATTACAAAAGCACATATACTGGTGGGCAAAGGTAGGTCAACAGTTGTTTGCATGGAAAAGGCATGCAGGTAATGATTATGACAGAAGCTACATAAAGTGTTTCATGTACTCACAACTGTTAGCCAACTTTTGCCCACTATTGCATAAATATTAGAAACATATCAATATTTCTAATATATATAAGAAAATAGATAAGCAGAGATAAAATAAAACACCAGGTTCATATTGATATAACAGTAGATTTCTGCTGTTAACCCTTTAGTGCATATCCTTTCCACAGACAGATATTTTACCCAAATCAGGTGGTTCTGTCCATGCCAGTCTGTGACCTGCTTTTTACAGTGAACAGATTTTCATCCCGTCCATCGCCCGTTCTATATTCAAATTTCCTGAGTAGTCCCCAAATGCCCTTCCTAGCTGATTCATCCTGACCCAGGGTCAATCTGGGCATGCTTGTTTTGCTGGTTCACCTGTTTCTGAGGCCTCCTTTAATCTGGAGTAGTGCCAGGCCCTGCCAGGGGTCCCACAGAACGTCGCTCCTGGGTGTGTTTGCTCTGTGGAGATCCTTTACCCCTCACCCCCAGTGTTTCCAGTAACTGAGAGCTGCAGGTAAAGCCTTGGTGAGCCAGTTGCCCATGAACACAAAGTGCTTCCCTCCTGTGAGGCTGTGACAAGAAACCTCTGCCCTGCCCCCTGCTGACGAAGACCAGCTCCTGGACTCCAGTGCTCTATCTTTGTAAATTTCAGGCCTTTGTATATATGCACGTATGCATGCTTGTGTGTGTGTATTATTACTGCTGATGGGAGGAATGAGAAGTACGAAAATCTATTCAGGCCACGCACAGGGAGTTTGCAGCCTGGATCTGAATTTCTGGTCTGGAACTATCTCCTATGATATGTTACAAATCCCTCCACATTTTAGAGACATTTTTACTAGTAGTTCAGTGACAACAGCATACTGATCTCCTATGTGATAGGGAAGTTTTGAAATCCAAACAGGGTAGAAGTTGTATGGAAGTGATTTGTAAAGTTAAAGTTTCTGTACAGACAAAAGCTCTCAGTGATGGATGGGATGTGAGAAAATAGGGAAAAGAAATGAAATAACTTTGTGATTATTGTGCATTTGTGGTGCAAAAAAATCCCAGTTCAGCTAATTCATCTGGCAATGTTATTCATATTTATGATGGCAGTTTTTGTTGTTTGTTTTCTAATAATAGAGGAGGAGACTTAGGGCTGTTAGGCTGAAATTTCTTTGGGGTCCACCCTCCCCACCTCACCACACACCACCAGATGAACAGGAGGAGAAGGAAAGCAAACCCCACAGCAAAGTTTCATAATGTTGATTTCAAGGGGAGAGGAGGAAGAAAATATATTTTGTTTTTAAATCTGTTGCTATATTTCAGTCTCCTTTGGCCTTTCTGGTGGTCTTTCTGGTGCTCAGGCACCCCCAAAACAAGAAAGGTCCCCAATTAAGGTTATCCTGCTCAGTAAAGTGAAAACCACTTGCCTGTGGTAAATGATTCCAAGTTCATCACCAGGTAGCTGTCACAGAGACCAAGGAACAGAAGGGCTCACCAGCTACATGAAGATGTTTAAACACGCCAGTTCATACCCCAGGACAAAGAGCAGAGAGAAAGAGGTGAGGCGGAGAGGCAGTTACCTGAGTCCTGCCCCCTCCTTCACTCCCCCCACCCACCAAGGCCTTTCTAAAGATTCTGTGGTTGTGGGCAGCTGAGCCAAGTAGGGCAGCCAACAGGCACTCATTAGAGAGACGCAGGGACTGTACACAGTCCACATGGCATGGCCGTGATGCTTGCTAGAGGGCTTGCAGAGGCGGAGTTTACCATGTCTGTGTGTCATGCCTCCTGAGTACTGCGCGTACTCCTTCTGAGTATATGCAGCCTCCACACCTGAAGGCCACTTGGTCCTTCTGCCCTCCCCTCTCTGCTCAGCATACAGGCTGCATGCTTTATCTACGCCTATGCTTCCTAAGCAACGTGCTTCCATATTCCGTTTCATATTCATCTACATTTCCTATAGCTAAACTGAACATATCTAACTCATACCACAAACATGCCCTGCAAGCCCACCTCAGGTCCATGTGCACCGTCTGTGGGTGCTCCCACCCCAGCACTGTGCCTCCTAGAGCTTCCAGCTGGGAGTTCTCTTTCCATCCTCCTTATGCAGAGGGTGCTCCCCAGCACCTTCCGTGGTTTGCAACTGCTGCCTTAAAGAAGGCCAGGAGATGGGGTTGTGAGCACACGATACAACCGACAGATGATGTGTTAGAGAACTGTACTCCTGCATCCTATATAATTTTATTAACCAATGTCACCCCAGTAAAAAAGAAGGCCAGGCAATGAGAAGAAAGACACATTCTCTCAACTTGCCCCCGTGTCTGTGCTGCCATCTCACCCTTAAGGACAGTGTCTCAGGAAAGGGGCCACCCAACCCTGTGCCAGGTCTGAACCAGTCCTGCAACCCTGTAACTCGGGGAGCAGGGGCTCGGCCGCAGTTCTGGCAAAGGATCGCAGTGGTAAGTAGGAGAATGGCAGGGCTAGGTGGGAAAGGCTCCCTGGGCAGCAATGGTCTTCTCGAATCAGGAGAGTCAGAGGGGAAGGTAATTTACTCCACCTCCAGTGCATACATGCAACACACATACATTTGCACACAAAACACACAAGCACACGCAGATATCTACACAATCACACAATATGTGCCACCTTGATCATAATACATATAACATATACATGTGCACAGCCCACATACACAGCACACACATATTCACATGCTACCCATGCCATACAGGCCACAAACAACACACAAGAGCACACCACAATACACACCATATAGATTAGACATACACACATCACACAACACACACACGTGCCCACCTCCCTCCTGCTTTCAAACACGGTCCCCCACAGCTGCATTTGGAGGACTGGCTGCTGCGCTGCAGCTCAGCAGATTCGGCGAGGGCTGTGCGCAGACACGGCAGCCAGCCAGTGCTACTGGCCTGCTGGGTTAGACAGCTCTGCACCCGCCTGCCTTGACACTTCCTGCTCTATAAGAAAATACAGCTGTGCTTCCTAAGTAATATTTTAGTAATGTGTTCTATTGACAGCTTAAATCTGCCTGACAGAGCAGTGAACTGGATTCTGAATTTGTAAGATTATGTTGTATACAGTTTTTAATCCTTTACTGCACCCAGTGGTTTGCCTTTTCCAGATTAGACGCTAATGACATGCTAGTTGAGTAGGTAAGTGAAAGAGAGAGTACGAGAGGGACGATGCAAGGGCGTGGGAAAAGGCCACTCTGTGCACGATGCCTCAGGAGAAAATCATCACGGCGACAACTGCTGTTACATAGTCCCTCATGTAAACCCTTTCCACTCACTAACTTGTTTGAGTTTTATAGTAACCCTATGAGGCAGGTGCTGTTAGTACCTCCGCCCTTGACACACAAGGAAGCAGACCCTGGTGCACAGTGAAGGGAAAACCAGAACACTTAATAATCAAGAAAAATGTCTTCATGCAATATTTTAAAAATCAAAAATAACATAAAGCTTTATGACAAACACAAATTAATCTTTTAGATAGTGACAGGATCTGACCATGTACTTCCACAACTTGGCCTCACTCACCTCACCTAATCCCAGCTCCAAAATAAAACATTATTTACACAAAGAATAGGTCTGCCATAGTTTGCTGATAAAAATTTAAAAAAAATACTGCAGTAATATTATCTATTGATTACTGAGTTGTTTAGTGCCTTCTTAAATTTTGTGCCTGAGTGGAGTGCCTCACTCTCCAAGCCCTAGTCCCTGCCCCAGAGGTAGAGCCAGGATCTGAACAGACAGCCTGACCCTAACCCTGTGCTCTCAGACCGTGGTCTCGCCTTTCTTTAAAAGGAGTAGAGGGAACGAGCATTGGGGCGTCCTCAAGGTGGTTCCCATTGTCCCAGAAGACCTTAGGAGGTGAAGAAAGCATTTATTTACTGGTATTGGATAATTTGAAAAATATAAATCTACATGACCTACATTATGTTCATTTAAAGAAAACAATTCTTTTTACTATGCCCATTTTAAAGAATTGGAAACAAATCTAGTGACATTAAATGATTTGCTTCAGTTTACTCAGCTAGTAAGCAGATGGGCCAGGGTTTGACCCTAAGACACTGCTATAGAGCCAAGATTTTTCCATGAGCCCCTGGAGTTTCTGTAGTGTATGAAAAGTGTGGTCGATTGAAACTAGGTACATGCAGGTCTGAAATAAAGATTTTACCCTAAACAGGAGTCAGAGATACACAGATGGGGCAAACAGAGACACAAACAGAGCTGTGTAGGTGTGGGAGGGGAAGAAAGGATGAGCAGAAGAAAGGAGAAGAGGTAAAGGGAGGCAGCAATGAGGGGAATCGATTAGACAACACAGGTGGAGCTCCGAAAGGGTGCTCTCGTTAGCAGGGAACTTAGAACTGATTGTACAATTGCATCCCTCAATCTCAGTAACCACCCCGTGAAGTATGGAGAATAGATAGCACAGGTGAGAAATGTGAGGCTGATTGTTAAGTGACTCCTTGCCCAAGGTCACACATTCTCAGTTGTGTTGCCAAGACCTGCTGGGAGGTGAGCTGGGTGCTCTCAGCTCCACATCTGCAGGAGCAGGGGTTGGACACATGTGTCCATCAGAGGCAGCATGCAGGCTGAAGTGGCGGGCCATTGCCAAAGACAGGAAGGGCGGAGGCAGCAGTGAGGAAACGCAAGTCACCTCATATGGAAAGACGTCCCCATGGCCCACCATGCCCACTTTCCTTAAAGCTCAGCTCACTGGGCTGTTGCTTCCCAGGGCCTCTAGAAACTCCTACCTACTCCCAGCTTTAGCTTTTCCTATTTGACCTCTTCTTACACCTCTTAGTGGGTGTATTTGATTTTTCTACGAAGGTTGAAGGTCTTTGAGCACTGAGGAGAGATTCTGATAATATGAACAGCAAGAACTTGCTATCTCCCATGGCTTGAGGTTAGGTAACTTGCCCTAAATCCCTTCTAGGATCAGAGCAGAGCCAGTGCACATGCTGAGACCGACCCCAGGCTCTTCCAGGTGGAGAACCTGAACATCTGTGTCCCTCCATAGGTCCCTGGCGGTACTAACGTGACTTCACTACTCCTCTGGTTTCCTCCAGGTGAGTTTGCCCATCAAGTTGCAAATTACTTTCCCTTTCTAAAATGTTCCTGAAATACCCATCAGCCTTCCAAATAGAAGGCATTAAAGGTCTTTTACAGCCCAAGCCTTTTTCAACCCTGCCTCAAAACCATTGCCGTGCTGTGCCCAACACCCCTGCACAATCACACTGTTGCGCTTACACTGTCCTAACCAAGGCCCCTCACACCAGACTGCAAAGCCTCAGTGAAGAGCCTTGGATTGGTCTCCTCCCTTAGCACTGCAAGAACAAACACAGTTTTGTCTGCTTATCAGCAGATGCTTTGTGCAATATTTGGAGGGGAGCTGGAATTTGATAACAGAAAGAAAAGAAAAAGAGAGATGAAAGAAAGAAAAGTGAAAATAGGGACATTTCACTAAGGACAGGTGATCACATCACGCAGTAGTAGTGACGTTCTAGTGCTCAGTGGCAACACGGCACATGGGACTTCCTTGCATGTACAGCAGGCAACACGGTGGTCAGCTACGTGTAATTCCCAGGTTCGATGAGCTGCCCTCATGTGATCCATGTAGGAAGGTTGCAAACTTGATTCCTCATAACCCAGGTAGAAAGCAGAGTTACATTTACTAAAAAAAACGGTTTTTCAGTTGCTCTCTCTCTCTCTTTTCAGGAGAAGGTACATTTCTTTGGATTCCACAGCCCACATCTCATTTCCTTTCCTAGGATGGCATCTGGACAAAGGGTATTTACTCAGCTCTCAGGGCTGCATGGGGTCCTCAATGGCCTCTCAGCTACTTCTCTGGGACCTCGCCCTACTGAGTCCAGGCTTCCCTCCCAGGGGCCCACCCCAGGGTGTCCTCTGTTATGTGAGTTGCCACCTATGCCCTCCACAAGGTCCACATAAGTGTGTGACCATCTAGTCACTTGTCCTTTCATGCACAGCTTTAGTACTCACTGCACACAAATGGGACACCCATGTGGGATCAAGGATACCCAGGAATTCCCTGCCCAGAACCCCGAGTGGGAAGTAGGACAAAGGACCTACTCTCAGTGCCCCTTCAGCTTACTCAGCCCTCCTCCCAACTGTCAGCCAGAGAGGGAGGTCAGGGCCTGTGTTGCTGTCTCAGAGCTGCCCCAACAGAACACCACAGCCTGGTAGCTCAGGGTACAGTAATATATTTTCTCACAACTCCAGAGAGTGGAAGTTAAAGATCAAGGTGTCAACAGGGTTGGTTTCTTTTGAGGCCTCTCTCCTCTGCTTGCAGAGGGCCATCTGCCCCTGAGTCCTCACATGTTTTTCTGTGGGGCGCCTCTGCCTGCAGGCCCCAACCGACCCCCCACCCCCGCCCCGGCCACCACAGATTAGAATAAGTCTACCAACATCTGCTTGGGGAGGAAAGGTGGCCGATCTCTCAAAGGAGAAGGGCCAGGAGCCTGTTCCTCAATGGGCTTTTATTGAGTTCATTTGCACAGCAATACAGATAAAGCTCATTAATCATTGTCAGGCAGTAAGGATCAAACAATAGATAACAAAGGACTCTGAGGGACTATTTTGAGTCAGGGTCAGATAGCTAAAGAGCTGTAAAACTTTGAGAAACAAACTGACTTCTTGCTTGGGCCCTTATCATTTAATTGAGAGCATTCTAAACAAAGCAGGTTTCACAGGATTTTACATATTCTTCTTAGGCCTGATTGCCCAGGGAACCTGCCCTTTCTAGCACAGGGCTGCACCACCCTCTGTCATTGTTTCAGGCTTAAGTCAGGCAGGGGAAGTAAAGCAGCCAAGAGATTAGGAGACTTCTTGCAGACAGCATGAGGACTCAGGCTTTGTCAAAGCTGAGGGGGGAGGGTCTATTACCCCCTTTTGCTATAGCCCCCCCAAGTCCTTCCTTGGGGGCCACCCACGTGATCATGCCTGTCTTAGGTCATTCCCCCCTTGGGGAATCTTACCAGTCATTGGTTAACCAACCAAGCACTAGGGACCAGTTATGGATGCAGTAAAAGGAGCAGAAGCCGCACTCCTGCCAGGGAGATAAGCTTTTGTCTCCTTAGTGGCTTATGGTTTAAAGTCGCTCCCTTAGCCTTGGCCTTGGCGGGGGTTACAGCTTCTGAAACCAGGCAGAGTGGTTCCCAACAGTCTTCCCTCTATGCCAGTCTGTGTCTGAAACACTTCTCATTCGGACACTAGTCAGACAGGATTAGGGTCCACCCGTATGATCTCATTGGGTCATGGTTTTAACTAACTCTTTTAGGGCCCTTCTCCAAAAATAGCCACATTTGGAGACATAGGGCTCAGAATTCCAACACAGGAAATGTGGGTGTGTGGAGAGAACAGAATTCAACCCATCATAGTACCCTTTCCTGCTACTTTCCCTTTGCTCTGTTCTATTTTCCATTCAATGCCCAGGGGCCAGAGCCCTGATGGTCTACTTCCTTTTCCTTTCTAGATGGGCAATCTTCTTCATTTCCTCTTTCCGATTTCCCTTCTTCCCTTCCAAAATGGCAAAATTGCATATAGGAAAAAGAAATGAGAAATTCATTAGCTTAATATTTTTCAAAGTATTATTTTCCTTACCTCCATGTAGTTTTAGGATACTTATGGATAAGCCTGGCAAAGTGGTTGAGCAAAGGAGGCTCATAAAAATGGACTTGCCAGAGAAACGGCAGGGCCCCTGAGAGCAGATATGACTCAAGACAGAGCAGGTGTGCGTGACGAGCTCACCAGGGCCTCTGGGAGACCTCAGGACTGCTTGCTCAGCCTGACTTACCTAGGCCTCTGCCACAGGTTTACCTGTTAGGGAGGAAGGGCTGTTTGCCATCTGAGAGAATTTGCTCTCTGATTCTGGAACCACATGGACCCCTGTAAAAGACAAAGCAGTGAGAAAGGGAGACTTTCCCCCAGCTGGAGATGCTCCCTGGGGCTCTAGAGAATCCAGAACCGGGGAGGACTTCTGCATGGCACCAAGGTTCTACAGTGACAAAATGGGTTTAGCCAGCTAATTAAAATTCTCAGGGATACTATGACCTTTTTTGTACCCTCAGGCTGTGAGGTCTAAGAATATTCAGTTTCTTTAAATTGGATTGAAAGAGAAAAAAGTTAAAAAAAAAACACTGGTTAATTGACAATATTTTCATTGCCATTTGTTCTTTTGTAAGCAGGTTTAAGACCATTTACCATATAACTTTTGACCTACTATCCCTTTCAACTTTAATGAAACGTGATTCTTATATGCAATTTTTATAATTTCACCTTCTGTGGTAGAGACACACTGGACCAGGAGACGCACCTAGGTTTTAGAGAATAGGAAAAATTTTTGAAGCCAAAAATGTGGTAAAATATTTAATAATCTGTATTCCTGCTCCACTGCCGCCCCTGCCCCCCATAGCGAGCCAGGTAAGCTACACCCAGACTATAAGACACACCCCCATTTTCCTTCCAAATTTCGAGGGGGGGAGTGCATTTTACAGTCCAAAAAACACGGTAGTTGTTAGCATCTGATGATGAGCATGAAACCAGCTGAACTTTAGATTTACAAGGTATCTGATTTTCTCTCATAGCTTCTTTTCTGCCTCCCGGAATGATTAGGGACTACTTTCATGACTGTGGCAAGGATGAAATGATAATGAAACACTCCTAAATCAGAAAGTGCCTGGACAGAAGCGCAGAAACAATTGCGGGTTCACTGAGTAATGAAGGACTAACAGCTCCCTCTAGTGCAATTACGGGGTATAAATGTTCATGCTGGCTAAATTAGAAACCTCATTAAATCAGCACAAATTCAGGTTTAAACACTTTATTCCAGATTTTCACGAGTGGAATAAAAAACTGTAAGTGAAAATTCTAATTTGCAGTTAGAAATAAGTTAAACACTACATCACTTATTTTTGTAACTGAAAGACTTTATAAAATCATACATTTACTTGAATTATCTAAAATCTAAAAAGACACAGATAAAAATGAATTTAATTATCTCAGAACAACAATTCATATTAACTTATTAAAATGTAATCATAAGGATTTATTAAAAGAACAGCAAATATTGATATACTACTGGTAAGACCAAAATATTTTGATTAGATTTTCATGAAAAATAGTTATATAGTTAAGTAACTGCCACTAATAAATTGGGGAAAAATTACAAAATACCAAGAAAAAAGCATATTCAATTTTTCTCTTCAAAATTTTTTTCGAGTGTGAACAAAGCTTAGTGGAGATTGGTGACATTGTTCCTTAATTGCTTCATTCATCCAAATAGAAAATTATTCTGCATAATTCTAAGTTAATGTGCAACAAAAGAAAAAAATTCCCAGAAGACTTTAAAAATTAAACTGAAAAGACCTAAAGGCTAAAATTATATGAAGCCACAAATTGCACAGAGAAGTAAAATCAATAAAATTTGATCATCTAATACAAAAGTCTTAACAGAGAAGAAATCATTTCTTTTAGATTCTACTAGTCATTGAATATGAGCATGTATTAGTAATATTTACTCATAATTTAATTGCATGTATCTAGCAGGTTAGAGGCAAATTAAATCTAAAAATGTAAGCCATATAGAGTTGGTTAACATTTAATATTAACCCACTATTTTTTTGCAGTCAATAAAATGCATGAAGAGAAGACCAAGCTTAAAACTAGGAAGTAAAACATTTAACATTGTTTTGGATTTTCAAGCAGAAATACAAATGTAATAACTAATCTATGATTAGCTACAGACTTTGGGATATAAACAATCAGAAAAATGAGTTTCAAAGCAATTATTTTTCATGAACAGAACCTTGTGGGGCAAAAAGAAATACATCTTAATGTGTGTAATTTATGGAATGGGGTCTAAATTTAGAGTACTGCTCATGCCCAGCGTGGTTGTCTGGGCCTACGTGTCCCACCCAGGCCTGTTCAGATGCACCTGTCCTGAGCACAGAAATGCTCGGGTGTGAGGAGCTCACTGCTTCCGGCTCAGGAGTTAATATAGCCTATCACACATTTGCCTGCTTTCAAAGCCCTCTGTGCCACCTTGATGACCTTGGTTGTTTGATTCTTTTTTTTTTTCCTTCTCTACCTACATTCATGCTCTCAAATACATAGCTATGAGGATGAGAAAAGGAAGCATGCTTTCCAAAAGTAACATCTTTTCAATCATTATAAATGAGACTATGGCTCAGTCAGTGGGAACATGGTACCATAACCAAAGGGCTGTGGGTTCGATTCCCAGGCAGGGTACATACAATCCCTGATCTGGGCATGTATGGGAGGCAACTACTTGATGTTTGTCTCTCACATCGATGTCTCTCTCTCTATCCCTTCCTCTCTCCCTTACCCTCTCTCTAAAATCAATGGGAAAAAAAGTCCTTGGATGAGGATTAAAAAATTAAAATAAATAAGTAAATAAATGAGATAATGTTGGCATAATATAACAACTGTTAAGATTAAGATGAAAAAACAATGGAGAGCTTGTGACTCAAACTGTCTGGGCATAGACACCCTGACCAATTCTTCTGCTTACATGAATTAAATAAGCTAGGCCACAAAATAATTGTAACATATTGGTAAATCAAGAAAAAATTAATGCATGCATACAGGCTGAAAGCTAAGTGACAGTAGAACCTGAAATAGAAAGTATGTAGATAGGAGGCAGGTTTTAGCCCTGAGTATTTTGCCAAACCTGGGGCCTTGATCTTTGGTTTTTATGGCTGGTCCAAGAAGGATAATTGAATAGGAGACACACTGCATTAAGCTAAAACCTCAAATGATTTCCCACTTGGTGCTGGGGTGGACTCAAGATACCATTCCTCACCCCAAGAGGACTGCAAAGCCATCTGCCTAGCTTAAGTCCTTGGACTAGAAAGAGAATAAATCTTGAAAAACTTATCGCTACCAGGTGGCCTTAAGCAGGTTTGCCCCTTGAATTTGCACAGATTTGGTAGTTCACTTCCTTGAAACATGACTTAGTTTATAAGATTTTGTTTACAATAGTCAAGGTTGTTTGCTGCCCTGATGTAACTGTCAAAAGCAGGCAAAAGTTATCTTTGGAGGGATGTACCTTCAATGGAGCCCTCAAATAGTTCCTTCATATAAAATCCAAGAAATATGAATTCAATGATAAAAATCACAAAGCTCACAAGGAATAAGGTGCCATGATTGGGAGCCAGCAAAAACTAAGTCAGCAGAATCATACTCACAAAAACTGAAGGTATTGGGATTATCAGAAACAGAATATAAAAGAAGCATGTTTAATATGCTTTAAAGAAATAAAAGCAAGAGTTTAAAATAATAAAATAAAAAGCAGGTTTTAAAGAAATTAAATGATTTCTAGACACAAGATGTGTAGTAATTGACATTAAAACAGTTGAAAGGGTTAGCCGCAGTGTAAAAATACAGAATTATGTACAAATGAAAGCTAATTCTGAAGAAATTATCTAGAGTGAGCACCCGGGAACAACTGATAGAATGTGTAACGGGGATGGAGGCCAGAGGGAACAGGTTCACACGTGAATGGCTCAAAGACAATATCTGAGGAGAAAGTAGCTGGGGAATCTTCAGAACTTCTAAAAATTTCAATTCACAGATTAAACCCAACAATTTACAAATACAGTTCAAAGAATATAAGAAACCCACATTATGTTATATTATGTATAGTGAGACAGATGTTTTTTTAAAACTAGAAAGAAAACAATAAGACAAACTGACCATAATCAGAGGGGAGGTGGGAGGGGATAATGGGGAGAAAAGAGGGAAGAGTCATCAAGGAACATGTATAAAGGACACATGGACAAAGTCAAAGGGGGTAGGATTGAGGGTCAGAGCTGGAGATGGCTGGGGTGGGGGTTGAGGGGAAACAGAGATAACGGTACTTGACCAACAATGAAAAAAATAAAGTAAAATCAGTTAAATATTTTTTAAAAAGAACGCAGATTAACTGGAATTGAGTGACATTTAGTTTGAGATCTGATTTCCCCTGGCAACAGCTGGGAGACCCAAGACAGTGAAATGGGATTTTTAGCGTGCTTGGACAAAATAGATGTCAACTTAGAATTGTGTTCTTAGCAAAGAACTATCTATCAAAAATCAAAGTAAAATAAAACCATTTTCCAAGCAGTAAAAACATTTACAGCAATCAACCTCTGCTAAGGAAATCCTGAAGGTGTATTTCATGAATAAAAAAGTGACTCTAAATGTAGATCTGAAGTATGAGAAGAAATGTTGAGAAGGGATAAATCTATGTAAATACCATGTAAAATAATATCAATAAATCCTACGGGATTAAAAAACAGGAAATAGAAACGTGCTACAAAATGCAAAGCGTCCCACCAACAGTGCATGAGCTCCTTTTTCTGCACACCCTCCTCAGCCTATTTGTTAGCCTTTTGATAATAAAAGTCATTCTCACAGGCGTGAGTTGACAGTTCATTGCGGTTTTGATTTGCATTTCCCTGAAGATTAGTGATGTTGAGCATCTTTTAATCTTTTCATTTGCTTGTTGGCCATCGGTGTGTCTTTGGAGAAATGTCTTCTTTCATGTGCATCCACTATGGAAAACAATATGAAGATTCTTCAAAAAAAACTGAACATAGATTTACCCCATGACCCAGCAATTCCACCTCTGGATATTTATCTGAAGAAAACAAAAACACCAGTTCAAAAATACATGCACTCCTGTATTCATTGCAGCATTATTAACAATTGCCAAGATATAGAAGCAAACCAGGTATCCCCTAATAGACAAGTGGATAGTGAAGACAGGATACATATATGCAATGGAATATTGTGCAGTATTAAAAAAGAATGAAATTTTGCCTTTTGTGACAACATGGATGGACCTACAAGACATTATGCTGAGTGAAATAAGACAGAGAAAGACAAATACTGAATGATTTCACTATGTGTGAGAGCTAAAAAAAAATGAACAAACAAAACAAAAAGAGACTCATAGAAATAGAGACCAAAGGGATGTTTGCCAGAGGAGAGCGGGATGGGTGAAAAAGGTGAATGGGTATGTAGGAGGGTGCAGCCAGGAGGCCCCCCAAAAGGAGGATTTGTAATGGGGTTCAGAACTCAAGGTGTTCAGAAAATATTAGGATGTCCTCACCACCCCTGCCCCAGGTGTGGGTTGGGGGGAGGGACAAATGGAGCAGGCCCGTTAAGAGCTGTTTCCCATAGCAACAGCCTTGCAGCTAACCTCTAGTGTAGTCATTTAACATATCTATAACCTTTGACTGGTTACATAGATATGTTAAATAGCTGTGGCCATGCTTTTGAGCCAGGGAATGGAAATAACTTCCCCACCAATACGTAACTGGGGGGCAGGTCCCCAGAGTTACAGCGTCTGCATGGGAGCTTGGAGATGATTGGCTCCACGACTTGGGGACACACCTGCCCAGACCCACAATGGCGACCAGAAAAGCTGGAAAGGACAGCAGATTGAGGGCAAGTGTGGCCGAGTGTGAGAGGAGTCGGAAATGGGGCTGCAGAGGAAGATTGGTGCGGGGATTTAAACCCAGACACAGCAACCATTGAGGGGAGATCCATGCGCTTCTGGCAGAGTGGGGACTCCCTCGGACCTGGGAAAGAGAACCATGTGGCTTTGGCAGAGTAGAGACTCCCGCAGCCATTGTGCAGAGAACCACGTGGCTGCATCCATGTAGGGAGGACGATGTGGCTGTGTCAGTAAAGAGAACCACATGCTCTGGCAGAGTGGCGGGGGGACTCCCCGCCGGCAACCATGAGAAGAATCACCATGCGGCTTTAGCAGAGAACTACCACACGGCTTTAGCTGGAGATCCTGGCAACACAGCTGATGGTGCTGGGAACCAAGGAAGGCCTACCAGCCGAGCTCGGATTACTGGGAAAAACCGGGATCTGCCTGTACCAAGGACTTCCATTTCTTTCCCTGAGATATGGTACCCCAGACTGGGCAAAGAGGGTAAGGAAGGACTGTATGTGTTTGTGGGTGTTTTAAGGGACTTTGGGACTTTAATGAAGACATTAAGTCATTACTCTTAAGTTTGTATAACTTGAATAAATAATTCCTTTCCTTTTCACCAATCTCTAACATGGAAAGCTGTAATTCTCCGGTGAAGGGAAAGGTGAACCTAGTACAGGGGGACCCCAGGAGAAACGGGAATCAATCTGGTAGCATTGTGGCCCTCTTCCCTGGTGGCCAATCAGGGAAAATCATGGGAGACCACATGCGCAGTAGCTTTAAAGTAATACAACTACTTGTATATGCGCAGTAAAAGCCCACCAAAACTAGCCAGGAAGGATTTGCCCTATAAGAATAGAGTCCCTCCAGCCGATGAGGTCAATCTCTGCTTGGAGTTGGCCTGCTCCCATGTTTTCTTTTGTGAACTCTGGGTGTTCGGTTCAATTCTTTGTCCCGATCATTAAGAACCTGGTTATCTCTGCACACCTGTGACAGGTATGTAGTCAGTAATATTGTGATAAGTTTGCAAGGTGACAGTGATTACTAGAATTTGTTGGATGATCACATTTTGAGGTATCAAACTGTTGAACACTATATTGTATGCCTGAAATTAATGTACTAATATTATATACCAAGTATACTTAAGTATAAAAAAAGAAAAAGAAAACCTTTTTGTAAAAGGAGGACTAATCAAAGTTATATAGTGTGCCAGATTCCTTATATGATTTTAAAATATTGTAAAGATATTAACTCTAAATCTGATTAAGTTAAATAATATGTCAAAATTTGGGAGGTGACTACTCTGTGCCACCTAAATGCCAAAGGCTCCAAAATTTATTTCTTCAGTCCAGACCTCTGCTCTGAACTCCAAACTCATATATCAAACTGTTTTCTTGAAATACTCATGTCCCAAATGTATTTCCTTACCTGCCCTCCTCCCACTAACAAAACCAAACCAAACCCCTGTCTTAATTACCCTTTCCAGGCTTGTTTCATTGAAATTCTCTTTCCAGTTGCTGAATAAAAAAAAAAAAAAAAAAATCTCTCAATCCATCAGGAAGTGTGGGTGGCCCTATCTATCTCAAAGCTATTTCCAGCCCAGTCCCACCACTTCCCACTGCTAACATCCTGCTCTGAGCCACTCTGACTTCCACCTGGATTACTGCAGCTGGCTTTTAACCGCCTCCCCACCTCTACCATTGGCCCTCTAGAGTCTATTTTCTCACAGCATCCAGGGTGATCCTTTCAAAATATTCAGTTGGATCATATTACTCCTCTGCTCAAAACCTGAACTGACTTTCCATTTCACCCAGAGTAAAAGGCAAATTCTTAACAGCAGTCCTTACAAGAGCCCCCACATGACCTCCGCTCTCCTGGCTGCCCCTATTCCCCTATCTGTCACTGCTCTGACTTTATCTCCTTTACCCTCCACTGGGCTCCTTGCTGTTTCTGGAAGACCAGGCACACCTCTGCCATTTGCACGTGCCTTCTATATTTGCTCATATATCACTTCCTATCTGAGATTCTCCCTATTTAATATTGCAGATTGCTCCCCACTCCTGTCGTCTGCACTCCCAAACTCCTTACCCTGCTCAGTTGTTCTCTTTTCTCTCATAATTATCACTTTCTAACATTCACATTTATTTTAATTATTTATTGTATTCATTGTTTACTATCTGTTCCCCTCCCCCTTCTCTCTCTCTCTCTCTCTATCTGGCATGCACACACACATCAAAAATATAAGATTCAGAAGAATAGGAATCTTTTCTGTTTTGTGTATGCATTTTCCCAGGCACCTATAACAGTGCCTGGCATAGACTTGCTTCTCAATGTTATATTTTGAATAACAAATAAACCAAGAAAAAGAAATATAATGCATAGTTTCCAAAATAGTTAAAAAGTAAATAGAATGAAAAAAGGTTTCTATCAATACCAAGAAGGCAATATATGAGAGACAAACAAGCAAACAAAAAACAAGGTGAACAAAGAGAAAGCAGAAATAAGATGGTAGAAATAAACCCAAGTAAAACATCAATTACAAGTCATACTAATTGGCCAAATGTTCCAGTAAAAGGGCAATGAATTTAGAGAAAAAATATTAAAATAAAAATAATTATAAGCTATTTCTTTAAAAATGCATCTAAAATATATAGGGTATGGAAAGATACAGGAAGGCTGAAAGTATATAGATGGGGAAAAATACAATCCTGAAAACACTAATCAGAAGAAATCTGGTGACTCATAAATAGCGGGCAAAATAGATTTTATGGCAAAAGCCTAATTAATGCAAAGGAAGAATATTTTATATTGATTAAAGTTTCAGTTAACTAAGAACATATAACAATTTACAACTTCTATGCACTTAGTAATATAACTATAAATACATTTTTAAAAGTTAATATAAGAATACATATTTCTCTTGGGAGATGACAAAATAAGCAGAAAAAATTGATAATGACACAGAAGACTTGAACAAGATACAATTCATAAACTTAACCAATTATACAATACATATGTAACACTGAACCCAGCAATGATGGAAGATACATGATTTTCAAGTATACAAGGACATTTTAAAAAATTGACCCTATGCTGGGCCATAATGCAAGTCTCCATATTTTCAAGGATTGAGACTGTACAAAACATGTTATATGATTATAATATGATTTTATTAAAAATCAATTACAAAAACTAAGGAAACAACTAGAACAGGAACAAAACCAGAGAAATAGAAATCACATGGAGGGTTTTCAGTGGGGAAGGCAGGAGAAGAATGGGAGGAAAAGGTACAGGTAATGAGAAGCATAATTGGTCACTTCTGGCCAAGATGGAGGCTTAGGGAGATACACTTTGCCTCCTTGGATAACCAAAAGAAGGACAACAACAAATCTAAAAACAAAAAATAACCAGAACTGCCAGAAAATCAAACTGTATGGAAGTCCAGCAACAAAGGAGTTAAAGAAGAAACATTCATCCAGACCAGTAGGAGGGGCAGAGATGGGCAGACAGGGCTGAGAGGACTTGCAGCAAGTTGACATCTGGCAGAGTGGGCAGTCCCACATTTGTGTGCAGATAAATCAGGCGCAACAACTGGAAAGTGAGACAGACTTTATAACCCAGGGTTCCAGCACAGGGAAATAGCCACAAAAGCTCAGACTGAAAAAATCTATGGGGGTTGTGGTGGTGGTAGAAACTCCAGCGTCATGGAAGAGTTCATGAGAGAGACCCTCAGTGTCCTAGAATATACACAAACCCACCCACCTAGGAATTAGCACCAGAAGGGCCCAATTTGCTTCTGGGTAGCAAAGGAAGGGATGGAAAGCCAGCCAAGAGCTGAGCAAGCATCATTGTTCCCTCTCAGACCCCTCCCCCACATACAGTGCCACAACGCAGTGATGTGGGTTGCCCCACCCTGGCGAATACCTAAGGCTCCACCCCTCACTATTTAACAGGTGCACCAAGACAAAAAATATGGCCCAAATGAAAGAACAGATCAAAGCTCCAGAAAAGATACAATTAAGTGATGAAGAGATACCCAACCTATTAGATGCATAGTTCAAAACACTGCTAATCAGGATGCTCACAGAAAATGGTTGAGAATGGTTGCAAAATAGATGAAAAGCTGAAGGCTATGAAAAGTGAAATAAAGGAAAATGTACAGGGAACCAACACTGATGGGAAGAAAGCTGGAACTCAAATCAACAGTTTGGAGCAGAAGGAAGAAATAAACATTCAACCAGAATAGAATGAAGAACCAGAACAGAATGAAGAAACAAGAGTTAAAAAAAAAAACAAAAAACAAAAAACAAGGAGAGGCTTAGGAACCTCCAGGACAACTTTAAACATTCCAACATCCAAATCATAGGGGTGCCAGAAGGAGAAGAGGGAGACCAAGTGTAGAGTAAGTGGAGGCAGTCTGGCTTCCTCACCCAGTTGTGTGGGTATCTAAGGGTAGCAGTGTTCCCGTAGCCTTGGAGGAGCCTGATAACCAGTGTTCTCATAGCCTTGAGACCGGGTCTGATAAACTGTTCTCATAATATGAAGTAAGCTCGCATGCACAGAATTATGTTACGTTATGTAATGTTCTGGCAGTTTTCTGGCTTTGTTCCCCTCTGGTACTTAAACAGGTGGGGACTCCCTGCTGGGGGCGATGATAATGAGAGACACACAAGGGGACAGGTGCCACAATGAGTGCCATGCTGGGGAGCAAGAGCCATGACATGAGACATGCAGATAGACACGCAGCTTGCAGCGTGCATGGCTTGTCCACCCGTGAATAAAGGCATGCCAGACATCCCAATGGCTCTGTGAATATTTTTCCATCTGCATGAATACCATGAACCTGCCTGGCCTTGAAGGGTGACAACACACCAAGAAATTGAAAACTTATTTGAACAAATAATGAGGGAGAACTTCCCTAATCTGGCAAAAGAAATAGACTTATAGGAAGTCCAGGAAACCCAGAGAGTCCCAAAGAAGTTAGACCCAAGGAAGCACACACCAAGGCACATCATAAGTACATTACCCAAGATTAAAGATGAGAGAATCTTAAAAGCAGCAAGAGAAAAGGAGACAGTTACTTACAAAGGAGTTGCCATCAGACTGTAAGCTGATTTCTCAAAACAAATCTTGGAGGCAAGAAGGGGCTGGAAAGAAGTATTCCAAGTCATGAAAGGCAAAAACCTACATTCAAGATTGCTCTATCCAACAAAGCTATCATTTAGAATGGAAGAGCAGATAAAGTGCTTTCCAGATAAGGTCAAATCAAAGGAGTTCATCATCAGCAAACCCTGATTATATGAATTGTTAAAGGAACTTATCGAAGAATAAGAAGAAGACCAAAAATATGAACCATAAATGACAACAAACTGACAACTATCAACAACCAAACTGAAAAAACAAAAACAAAGACAAACTAAGCAAACAACTAGAACAGGAACAGAACCACAGAAATGGAGATCACATAGAGGGTTAGCAAAAGGGGAGTGGGGCAAGGAGAGAGGGGGAAAAGGTACAGAGAATAAATAGCATAGATGGTAGGTAGAAAATAGGGGGAAGATAAGAATAGTATGGGAAATGTGGAAGCTAAAGGACTTATAAGTATGACACATGGACATGAACTAAAGGGGGAATGTGGGTGGGAGTGGGTGTACAGGGCAGAAGGGAATAAAGGAGAGAAAATGGGATGAATGTAATAGCATAATCAATAAAATATATTTAAAAAATTAAAAAAGGGGCAAGACAGGCCAATGCATTTTAATGTAATAGGGTATCAAAAGTTCACAGATGTGATTTTAGATACTACACAACAGCTAACCTTTAACAAACTATCACTTTTCAGATTTTGGTGTAGTATCAGAAAATAAAAACTAGCAAACACAAAACAGAATAAAAAATAAATAAAAACTATAAGTATCTGAAAAAGAACCTTTTCTTTTTCTATTATATATCTGTGTAAGCCCAGGGTTTCTTTGTATACCAAATCAACATATCATAACAGATTGACTACAGAAGCAGACATGAGAATGCAGCTGTTTTCTATTAAGCCAGACATTAAAGAGATTTAAAGCTCTTCCTTAAATTTTTGGGAAACTATAGTTATTTATGTTGTTATTTTAAAATAAATACATATTTAAAAAAGAAACATAGTTGGTATTCTTAACTAAGAATAGTATAGGAAACAGAGAAGCCAAATAATTTATATGTTTGACCTATGGGCATGAACTAAGAGGGGGAATGCTGAAGGGCAGGGGGTACAGCGTGGAGGGGGATCAAAGGGAAGAAAAATATTGGACAATTGTAATAGCATAATCAATAAAATATACTTAAAATCAATTGCAAAATGATAACTGAAAAATCTTTCATCATTCCTAAATAATACAGGCATGGAAGAAATCATAATAGGAATTAAACAATATTTTGAACTACACAAAAAAGAAAATTACAAAGTAATATTTGTGGGACATAGTTAAAGCAACTCATAAAGGGTCATTTATAGATTAAAACATATTAGGAAGGAAGGATAAAATTTAATGAACTAGACACCCATTTCAGGAGATAGAAAGATAACAGCAATATCAACCCCAAAAAGTAAAAGAAAGGAACTAAAAAACATAAGAGCAAAAATTATGAGATATAACCAATCTATAAGTGAAAAGATTAACAAAGCCAAATATTAATTCTTTGAAAGACTAATACATTTAATGTAACTGAAGAAGTAAACATAGAAAAAACCCCACAAAATCAAGAATGTAAAAAGATTTACACTTGCCTGGGTCCTCTGAGAATCAGATGCCAGGGTGGGGTTAGATGCACAAGAACACTCTCATTCTGCAAAGATGGGAAGGATTCTGGGAGAGGTTGGGGCAGCTGCCAGCACAGGGTTCAGGTCTAACTGCAACTGACAAAGCCAGAGAAGGAAGGAATTTGAGGCAGGAAACTACAGGTCAGTTTTAATGAAAGTTGAAGACCACAGAAGAGCTTCTAAGCCAAAGCCACCCATTGTAGGCATCCCCTGTATTAGTCAGGTTTAATTCTTCAGAGAAACAGAATGAATAGAATAGAACAGAACAGAACAGAACAGAATAGAGATGATAGATATAGATAGATAGATAGATAGATAGATAGATAGATAGATAGATAGATAGATAGATAATACAGAGAGAGAGACAGGGAAATTGATTTGATTTGTTTTAGGGACTTGGCTGTGGCACATATAGGGCTGGCAAGTCTGAAATCTGCAGGGCAGACCATCTGGCTGGAGACCGAGAGAAGAGTTGTTGAATTCTTGAGTCCAGTAGCAATCTAGAGGCAGAATTTCTTTTTTCTTGGGGAACCTCAGTCTTTCATCCTAAGGGCTTAAGTGATTAGATGACACCCACCCACATTATGGAGGGTAATCTTTCCTTGAAGTCCACTAATTTGAATGTTAATCTTCCTAAAATATTTCTTCACCGCAATATCCAGACATGTTGACCAGGTATCTGAGTACCATGGCCTAGCTACATGGTCTAAGTTGACATGTGAAATCAACTGTCATATCCATTTTCTCCAGGGAGTGTGCCTGCCTCAGTATCCCTGCCAAGCTATCACTGACAGAAAGCAGTCCTCGTGAAGCATGATCTAGGTGTGAACACAGCAATGGAATTCTGAGTGTAGCTGCTGGGTTGCTGGCCTGTTCAGTCCCTGTGCCCGGACATCGAAGGGGTGTCTTCCAATGGGCTCTTTGGCCCACTCCTTAAGCAACCAGAGGCACTCATCCACACAAGTGCAGCAACCACTCCTCCATGGTTCCTCCAGGCCCCTATTCCCAAAGGAAAACTTAGACCAGGGGAGCTTCCTGGTGGGCAGCTCAGCCTGAGACCACAACTGGTACTCATCTTCTGCCTTTATTGTCTACATTCCTCCCACCCTTAGCTGTCACCTCACTTTACCTGGTGGTTTATCTGGTGATGTCAACCCAACTTCACTCCCAAGGAGAATGCACTCTTGGCAGTCACCCCTTCTCTGTTTGTGGTTCCTGCACTCTCTATTCATACTCCCAAAGGCAAGACAGATCATGGAGACACCTGGGTAGATCACCTGAGTTCCACACAGTTTCCTTCCGGCCCCACTAGCTCCACCGAGCGATCAGGTGATTCTTCTCGCTGCCAACTTGTTTCTGGGCACAAGAGCCCACAGGGTCAATGAGACCCCTGATTGTCTCTGTGACAAAAGCAACAACATGCATTGTTCTCAAGGATGCAGTTTGAACACAAAAGGGAGTCACAACCAAATACATGTAGTATGATTCCATTTTCACATGAAGTTTAAAAAATTTTATATAACATAGACACAGGATATATATGAAAAGTTTATTTCTCCAGATATTTATATCTGGCAAATATTCAGGCAAAATTCTTGCCCCAATTACCTGGCTAGTGAGGAATAAAGCTGGACATATGTATTCAAAACTTGCATTGTAGAGCTTTGAACTGCAAGACCAACCCTTGTCTTATGGAGAGGAAAATATCCCTAGTAACAAGACCATCTCTATATCAGCAAAAATATTGCTACATGAGATATCTGAAATTTTACTATCTATGTTTTCTTCTATGTACAGATAGCCTGTAGACATATGAAAGGATGCTCAACATTACTAGCTATCAGAGAAAGGCAAGTTAAAACCAAAATGAGATAATACCTCACAGCAGTCAGAAGGGCCATCGTTAGTAAATCAACAAACAATGGCTTTCAGTCAAGATGGAGATGTACATAAACACACTTTGCCACCTTGCATAACTACAGCAAAACTTACAACTGGGCTACAAAACAAATGTCACCCAGCTTTATCAGAAAATCGAGCTGTATGGAAGTCCAACAGCCAAGGATTTAAAGAAGCCAGATTCATCTAAATGAGCAGGAGGGGTGGAGATGCAGAGACATGTGAAGAGGTGCACAGAGAGGTGCAGAGAGGGTAGAGAGGTGTGGTTATGTGGAATGGGCAGTCCCACGTTCACATGTGGTAGATAAAAATCAGGAGGGATACCTCAGGAGCAAGTGATCCCAGCCCCAGATCAGACCACCAAACCCAGGGTTTCGGTGCCAGGAAGATAAGACCGCATAACTTCTGGTTGTGAAACCAATGGGCTTTGGGACTGTGAAAGAAACTGCAGGATTCTCAAAAGACTCCTCTTAAAGGGCCTGCAAAGCTCTTAGGACTTAAGCAGACCCACCCTCTCTGGGATTCAGCACCAGGGAAACAGCTGGAAAGGCACCAGAGGCATATGGGGAGAAAGTGAAGTAACAGGCAACAGGGCGAGTGCTGGGAGACAGCTTCCTCTAGGACAAATCTCCAGCAGCCAGGCAGTGGCATTGTCCCCTCACCAAGTCCTCCCAAACAAAGAGCCACAAAGCAGTGAAGTGGGTTGCCTTGCCCTGGCAATTACTTAAGGCTCTGCCCCATACAACTTATAGGTGCGCTTTTCTATAATAGGCTCCACTACTAAGACAGGGAGTCAAAGCAGCTCTACCTAATACAAAGAAACAAACAGAGGGAGGCTGCCAAATTGAGGAGACAAAGAAATATGGCCCAAACAAAAGAACAGAACAAAACTCCAGGAAAAGATCTAAGCTAAATGGAGATAAGCAACCTATCAGATGCAGAGTTCAAAACACTGGTTATCAGGATGCTCAAAGAACTCATGGGGTGCTGCCACAATGTAAAAAGGACCTAGGCAGAAATGAAGGTTACATTAAGTGAAATAAAGAAAAATCTACAGGGAAGCAACAGTGGAAGGGATGAAGCCAAGAATCAAATCAGTGATTTGGAACATAAGGAAGGAAAAAAGCATTCAATCAGAATAGCAAGAAGAAGAAAAGAATTCAAAAAATGAGGATAGACTAAGGAGCCTTTGGGACATACCAAACATACCAACATCCAAATCATAGGGGTACCAGAAGGAGAAGAGGAACAAGAAATCAAAAACTTATTTGAAAAAAATAATGAAAGAAAACTTATCTAATTTGGTGTAGGAAATAGAAATAGAAGTCCAGGAAGCACAGAGAGTCTCAAACAAGTCAGACCCAAAGAGGACCACATCATAATTAAATGCTAAAGTTTAAAAATAAAGAGAGAATCTTAAGAGCTGCAAAAGAAAAGCAGGTAGTTTCCTACAAAGTAGTTTCCATAAGACTGTCAGATGATTTCTCAAAAGGAATTTTGCAGGCTAGAAGGGACTGGCAAGAATTATTCAAAGTGCTGAAAAGCAAACACCTACAACCTTAATTACTCTATTTAGCAAAGCTATCACTTAGAACTGAAGGGCAGATAAAGTACTTCCAATACAAGGTAAAACTAAAGTTGTTTTAGTTTTAGATCACTTAGTTTATTCGTCTTAGATCACCAAGTCGTTATTATATGAAACGTTAAAGGGAACTCTATAAGAAAAAGAAGAAGATCAAAACTACGAACATTACAATGGCAACAAATTCACAACTATCAGAAATGGAATCTAAAAAAACAAACTAAGCAAACAAGTAGAGCAGGAACAAAATCATAGATTTGGAGAACCTTTGGAGGGTTATCAGCTGGAAGGGGGAAGGGGGAGAATGGGGGGAAAACTTCAGGGATTAAGAAGTATAAATTGGTGGGTACAAAATAGACAGGGGTATGTTAAGAACAGTATTGGAAATGGAGTAGCCAAAGAACTTATAGGCATGACCCATGGACAGGGATTAAGGTGGGATTGCTGGAGGGAATGGGGATACTGGGCAAAGGGAGCAAATGGGATAAAACTGAAACAACTGTAGTAGCATAATCGATAAAATAGAGATTTATTAAAAAGTAAATCAGCAAACAAGTGCTGGCAAGGAAGTGGAGTAAAGGGAACCCTGGTACATTTTTGGTGGGATAGCAGACTGGTGCAGCCACTGTGGAAAACAGTATGGAATTTTCTCAAGAAATTAAAAATGGAACTGCCTTTTGACCCAGCAATTCTTCTGCTGGGAATATATTCTAAATGTTTCGAATCATCAGTTCAAGAACTTACACACCCCAATGTTCACAGAAGTGGAATTTACAATAGCCAAGTTCTGGAAACAACTCAAGTGCCCACCAGTAAATGAGTGGATCAAAACTGTGGTACATTTACATAATGGAATACTATGCAGTAGAAAGAAAGAAGAAACTCCCACCTTTTGCAATAGCATGGATGGATATGGAGAATATTATGCTAAGTAAAATAAACTAGCTGGTGATAGACAGATACCATATGATCTCACCTATAAGAGGAATCTAATGAACAAAATAAACTAACAAGCAAAATACAACCAGAGGCATGGAACAGACTGACAGTGACCAGAGGGGATGGGGGAAGGGGATAATGGTGGAAAGAAGGGGAAGGGACTAGTCAAATAACACATGAATAACTCATGGTCATAGACAACAGTGTGGGGATTGACTGTGGGGGAGGGGTTTGGGCTGGGCGAAGGACCACAAAAGAGGGAAAAACTGGGACAACTGTTATAGAATAACAATAAAAAATTAAAAAAATAAGATTATCACTAGATATGTGAGAGTCATAAGGAAAGTATGTTGTTCACAAAATTTTTTACGGACTCCTTATTTTGCTGGGAATTACTCGTGCTCCATTACACAGTCCTTGAGCTTCCAGGGATTGGCAGTGATTACCTAACATGATCAATAAATTGGCCAATAATTAATCCCAGGATGCTGGAGTGCATTGTATTTTGCATTTTGTGATTGAAAATCCTCTCTAACTGTCACTTGTAACTTTGGTTTATTCCAAATCCAATTAACATGTTAAAATGCAATGGTTTTGGAGATTTCTGAGTTGAATTATGGCTGTTACCAACAGAATCTCCAACAGGCCAATTGTGATGTTTGCTATGGACTTTTGAACTAAATAGCAGGTATTGTGACAGTTCTAGTAGCTGGAAAGCCTAAATTATAACTTTGATTCTGCCATCACCTGGCCATGGGAATTTACACAAAACATTTCACCTCTCTGAGATTAGAATCTTTATATAAGGGAAACATCACAGCTCCACCTCTGGACTCCATAAGATTCTTGTGAAAATCTGAAATGGAAGTAGTATTTGTTAGAAAGCTAAGAGGTTCCACAAAATAATGTATTATTTTTCCTAACTAAATAACTTAGGAAATTAACTTACTTTTTAAGTTTTGTAAAGGTAAATGGATATAAAATAAACAGTACATGTGTAAAATATAATCTGATAAATTTGGCCTATAGCTCTGGACAGTTGGTTCAATTGGTTGGAGTATTGCCCCATACACCAAAATGTTGTGGGTTTGACCCCTGGTTGGCGTGCATATGGAAGACAACTGATCTCTCTCTCTCTCTCTCTGTCTCTCTCTTTCTCAAATCAATAAGCGTAAGTGGAACCTAATGAACAAAACCAAAAACTGAGCAAAATAGAAACAGAAGCATGGAAACAAGGAACAGACTGACAGGGACCAGAGGGGAGGGAGGAAGTGGATACGGGAGGAAAGAAATAGAAGGGCCTAGTTGAAGGACAAGTATAAATGACCCACAGACATGGACAACAGGGTGGGGACTGACTGTGGGGGTGGGGGAGAGCAATGGGGGAAATTAGGGCAACTGTAATAGAACAATAAAAAGTAAAATAAATACACATGTCTTTAGGTGAGGATTAACAAATTTTGGCATACATACATACACACACGCACTCACATACACAGATACAAATACACATATATGTAAACATCCCTCAAAGTTTCTTTATAGCCCTTGGTAATCTCCCTGGTTCCTCCCTCTCACCACATAACCAGGTAATCAATGATGTGCCTATAGATGTGCCCTCTGTCACTACGGATTGTTTGCACCTTCAGGAATATTATAGAAATGGGATCATAAACTATACACTCTTTTGCATGCATGGATTCTTTCACTCAACATAATTATTTTCATATTTGTCCCTGTTGTTTTGGGTATCAATAGTTTACTTCTTTTTATTACTGAGTATTATTTTTATTGCTGAGTATTATTCCATTATATGGATATGCTCTAATTTGTTTATCTTTTCACTGGTTGATAAACATTTGGGTTATTTCCAGTTTTTGGCTATTGTGAGTAAATCTATAAATAATCCTGTATAAGTTTCTATAAACATACACACTCATTTATCTTAAGAAAATACCTAGGAGTGAAATGATTGGATTACACAGTAAGTGTATGTTTAAGTTTTTAAGAAGCTGCAAAACTGTTTTCCAAAATGGTTGTACCATTTTATAGTTTCACAAGCCATGTGCAAGCATTATGGCCAACACTAGGCATGGTTAGACTTCTGAAATTTAGCTGTTCCACTGGTTGTATAGTGGTATCTCCTTGTGGTTTTAATTTGTATTTCCCTAATAGCTAATTATGGTTAACATATTTTCACATGCTAATATACTATGCACATATCTTTGAGTGAAATGTCCAAATATTTTGCCCATCTTTAATTGGGTTGTCTGTTTTCTTATCACTGTATTCTGAGCATTTTTGCATTACCTGGATATAAGTCCTTCATCATATATGTGATTTGTAATTATTTTCTCCCAGTTTCTAGCTTGTCTTTCACTCTTTCAACAGTGTCCTTCAAAGAATAGAACTTAACTTTTATGAAGTTCATTTTATCAGTTTTCTTCTTGTATGAATTGTGTTGCATCTAAGATGTCTTTGTTTAAATCAGGATTACAAAGATCTTCTAGCTTTTTTTCTGTTAGTTTTATAGTTTTAGATATTACATTTGGTTCTAAGGTGAATTTTTATACATGCTGTGAAGTATAGAGGTTTGGGTTTTTCCCACTCTTTTTTCCCCCTTTCCTCTTTTCTTTCCTCCCTCCTTCCCTTCCTCCCTTCCTTCTTTCTTTCCTTTTCCTTTCCTTTGTTCTTTCTTTCTTTCTTTCTTTTTTTCTTTTTTTCATTTTTGCCTATAGATACTCAATTGTTTCAGCATCATGTTTTGAAAACACTATCCTTTCACCATTAAATTGCACCTTTATTAAAAATCAATAAATATATGTGTGCATATATTCAGACTAATTCTGGATTTTCTATTTGTCCATTTTTATATCAAGACTATACTCTTTTGATTACTGTAGCTCTATAATGTCTCGAAATCAGTTAGTATAAGTCCTTCAACTTTATTCCTTTTCTTCAAAATTGTTTTTGTCCTTTGCATTTTCATACAAATTTTAGAATTAGCTGGTCAATTTCAATAAGAAAACTTGCTGGGATGTTTGTTGAAATTTATCAAGTTATAGATCATTTGGGGGAAAACTGAAATTTTAATAAGGCCAAATCTTTTAATTCATGGACATAATTTTCTCTTAGCAATGTTTTGTGATTTTTATTTATTTATTTATTTTAGTTTTTTAATCCTCACCTGAGAATATGTTTATTGATTTGAGAGAGAGAGGAAGGAAGGGAGAGAGAGAGAGAGAGAGAGAGAGAGAGAGAGAGAGAGAGACACATCAATTGGTTGCCTCCTATACCTAGGTTGCTGGATCAAACTCTCAACCTAGGTATGTGCCCTGGTGGAGGGATTGAACCTGCAACCTTTTTGTGTATGGGACAATGCTCCAACCAACTGAGACACCCAGCCAAGTCTTTGTGTTCTTTAATGCACAATTTTTACACATACTTTGTCAAATTTATCCTTAAGTACTTCATATTCTGGAAGCTTTGTAAATAATATCTTTTGTTTAACTTAAATGCATGACTGTTTGTTGCCAGGATATAAAAATAAACCAATTTTTGTACATTGATATTGTATCCTGAAACTTTGGTAAACTCACTCACTAGTTGTTTCAGGTGTTTATATATTTTGTAGAATTTTCTACAGGTTGTTTCTGAATAAAGACTAACTCCCTTCTTCTTTTCTGATCTAGATTACTTTCCTTTCTTTTCCTTCTGTTATTGCATCGGCTAGGACCTGTAGTTCAATGTTGAGTACAAGTGGTGACAGTGGACATCTTTTCCTTTCTATTGATCTTAGGGAGACATAATTTAGTTTTTAGCTATTAAGCACAAGGTTAGTTATAGGTGTTTTGTAGATGCTTTTCATCCGGGCAAGGAAGTTTCCTTCTATTTCTAGTTTGTACAGAGTTTTTATCAGGAATGGATGTTGAATTTTGTCAAATAATTTTTCTTCACCTATTGAAATGATTATGTAGATTTTTATTTTAGTTTGTTAATTATGAATTATACTGATTGCTTTTTCAATGTTAAATTACCCTTGCACTTTTGCAATGAACAGGCTGTATAATTTGTTTATACATTGCTTCATTAAATTTGCTACATTTTAAGAATTTTTACAACTTTGTTCTTGAGGGATATTGGTCTATAGTTTCCTTTCCTGTAATACATTTGTCTGGCTTTGGTATCTGGGTAATGCTGGCCTCTTAGATTGGGTGGTTAGTATTTCCTCCTCTACAATTTTATTGAAGAGTTTATGTAGAATTGGTATTATTTGTTCCTTAAATGTTTGATGAATTTTAATCAGAGAGGTGAGTGCTACAGAGAGAGAGAGGGAGGGAGGGAGAGAGAGAGAGAGAGAGAGAGATATCTGCGCGGAAGAGGCCTCCAGTCCACAGCAGAGTCATAGATTTTCTTGCTTCTTTGCCTACCTAGCATTTTATGATTAGATAATAATAACATTGTAAATTTTACCTTATTAGAGTCTGGGTATTTTGTGTTACTATAAATATTTTTAAATTTTGTTCTGGAATGCCATTTGTTTCCTTGAAAGGAAACTTCTATGATTTGCTTTTAAACTTTGTTGGTGGGGTTCAAACATGTCTCACTTTAAAGCTGTTCCACTACTGAGACAATGTCATATGAGTATTTTACCTGATATAGCATACTTCACAAAGTTTTTCCACTCTAGAACACAAACTACTGCTGGTCCCATGAGCTGTCATTTTTATAATCTTTTTAGATGGTTCTTTTCCTGGCCTTGGGTAGTTTCATCACATGCACACGTTGATCTCTGTCAGCTGCAGACTGGAGAGGGACCTTTTGCAGAACTCCAGAGCTTTCTCTTCATGAAACTCTTACCCGCCTGGTTCTCCATCCTGTAAACTCCAACCTCTTTGGCCTCCCCATACTCCCAGCATTGTCGCCTGAACTCAGGGAGACTGCCCAGCCATCCCTGGTTATCCTTCTCTTCAGGCAGTGAGCAGGCAATGGTAGGGCTCCCTTGTTTGTTTCTCCTGTCTTTGGAATCACTGCACTGATGCTGAATGCCTGAAACTCGTCGCTTCATGTATTTTGTCATGTTTTTCAGAGATTCCATCTTGACTACAAGTGAAAATCTAAAAATCACTACCTACACCAATTTTGATTTCCTTGATTCCATCTTTTCTGCTTACCTTTTCACTTCTAATCAGATGTTAGGATTTCATTAAATCCAAGACATATTAAATGGGAATCTAGGGTTTGTAGGAAAGAAGGAACAGGAAATTAATAAAGTTAAAAAAAAAAAACTTCTTTACTGGGTTCCATCTACCTGTATGGCATATTACAAAAACCAAACAAACAGCTTTTCTGAGACTTCAGAATTTCTCTGTGACAGAGAGGGCCCCCAATTTCTTCTGCTTTTTGCTTCTTCCTTCATTTGTTTTCCAAGTTTCTTACAAAAGTATTTCCCCAACAAGACAGCTAAGTCTGCTGCTTGGAAGATCTGTGTATCTGTTATTCTTCCCTTATGGCTACAGGCTTCCTGAGGCTGCCTACTCAATAATTCAGCTCTGATTTGAGAAAAAATGATAAAGCTATTAGCTGTATCCACACAAGGATGATCTTATAAAATCTGACTGTTAGCCTCATCTCAGTTCAATTATGTATTCTGTTTTCCTCAATTTGCTGATGCTTTATTTGTGTCGTGCACATGGGCTGCTGTACTGGCCAGTTAGGGCATAACGTTCTGCTACATTTGTGTCACACATTTGCGGCACAATGAGAGGCTGAAGCTCAGAGGTTCAAGGAAATGTCAAATGGTGATTGATGTGTAGCTCAGCTATGCTCCTCTGTCTTCCAAAAAAATCACCACTTTAAATTGATCTGTCATTTGCAAAACCACAGTCCTAATATATATTTCATTAGAGGGTGCTACCAGCTTTTGTCTGGACATACTGATCTCTGAAGACTCCAAATCTGATCTAAATCTTAGATTTTGGACTATTTTTTTAACTTCCAACCAAATCAAATGGTACCTTACCTTAATATAAGCCTAACCAAGGAAAGGGCTCTATATTCCTTTTAGAGGTAGGCATGATTCCCAGCCATGCCCTTCCATGTGAAAAGGAAACCTAAGAAGTTGTTTAGAAGGAATAGAGACAACCACTTGTCAGTCTGTACTTCATGGGAACCTATAAACTGCATGGGCCAACGATATAAAGAAGAAAACTCTTCTCCATTTGTTCACACTGGGCTACAGTGATCTTTAATTGTGTTCTTCATGTTTATGTACCTTGTCTGTCTCCTCTTTGAGGATGAGACTAGAATATGTGGCTTTATGTGACTGGTGTGATGTCAGGGTAGTGCTCAAAGACATAGCTTTGTTTAAGAATAACCCAGGTGCCTGCCTGCACATGCTGTCTCCCTCTCCTGAACCAGCCCAGACAGATACCTATTTCAGTTTTTATTTGGGTTCAGGTAAAAGTACTACCAAGCACTGTCAACTTTAGTGAACACTGGGCAGAAGAAAGGTAAGAGGTGGGTTAGGTCATGAGCTCCTCAGCAAACAACCCAAAGTTCTGCTGAGACACAGTAGTCCCCAAAGTGATGTCTCAGCTGCAAAGTGGCTCTACTGTCACTTCTCATCCTCCCATGAACCTGCACCAGGTTCCCTGGCTTCTCTCCTCTGACTCTGAGACTCCTTCTCAGAAAGATCTTCAAATGCCATTTCCTTCTATAATGGAAAGAAATGCAGCATTGAACCAACAACTGATTCCCCCTCCAACTTATTTCATCACTGTTGCTCAGTCAAACTATGAGCTCTCAAGGTAATAGGCTCCCATTTCTTTAGAAGGCATATTGGCGGCCACCTTCTGTTACTTATTCATTTCCTTTGAATCTCACTTTTAATCCAAGAACATTTTCAAAATATTACATTTAAACACATACAGTCAGTGATTTTCCCAAAGAGAATTCTGATGGAATAAATCTTCTCCATCACTTTACATCAGAGTTCAAAGTTCAAGGACAAATCCCTGTGAGGTGGAATGACCAGAGAAAGCTAAAGGTGAAGGTAGGGGTAAAGTTAGACCTTGACACAGGAGTAGCTTAAAGGGGTGAGGAAGAAAAGGGAGATAATTTTGAGCTGTTTTCTGAACTTCCAAGCTATTCATATGTTGTCTTCCTAAGTAGAAGCAGGACAGAAGGAGCTGACAGAAAGAGTTGGATATTCTTAGCACATTTTCCATAGTGAATTGGCTCTGATGATTTCGAAGTCATTTAGGACCATGTCAAATCTGCATCCAGAGGGGACCTGGAGCAGAATAT
Source organism: Tonatia bakeri (assembly GCA_004024845.1). Taxonomy (NCBI): domain Eukaryota; kingdom Metazoa; phylum Chordata; class Mammalia; order Chiroptera; family Phyllostomidae; genus Tonatia; species Tonatia bakeri. Next base: position 168,149 of record PVIA01002603.1, read on the forward strand.
GTGGGAGAGAACACATGGACACGGGGATATGTGTCACATCATGATGACCATTGCAGTAAAAAACCTGCTGAGCAGATCTGTTATTGCTGCTGCTGTATTACAGAATCACATTATACATTGGAATCAAATTATAAAGTTAACCTGAAAGACAAAAATGACATAGGTAAAACTATATGCACAAACTCACACTCATTCACACACTGACACACATTCACATTCAACACACTTGCACTCATTCACACTCAGTTACTTACGCACATGGAGACACACACACATTTTATAAAGGTGCCATAAATATGCCCAGCATGGCTAATTTTTCCTGCAGCATTGGAGTAGAAAAGCAGGAATGCCAAAAAAATGATCACATGGTGAATTCAAAGCATGGTGCGAGGGGTGGCATCTAGTTTCCAAATATCTCCCACTTCATTTCAATGTTAAACATCAACCAGACATATGCAGCCAGTTGATCTGAAATTTTTAAATCACTTTTTATTGTTCAGTTACAGTTGACATACAATACTACACTAGTTTCAGGTGTGCATCCCAGTGACCAGCTATGATGCAACATACTAAGTGATCATCCTGATAAATCCTGTACCCATCCCACACCATGCATACTCACCAGAATACCATGTTCCCTATGCTGCATTCTACATCCCCATGATCACTCTGCAACCACCAACTGCACCCTCTAATCCCTTCATCTCTTTCACCTAACCCTCAAACCCCACTATCTGGCAACCATCAAAATGCTCTCTGCACTCATGAGTCTGTTTCTGTTGTTTGTTCGCTTGGTTTTTTTAGACTCAGTTGTCGATAGATATGTATTTAATGCTATTTTATTGTTCCTATTTTTTATCTTTTTTCTTTTCCTCTTCTTTTTAAAGAAGACCCTTAACATTTCATGTAATACTAGTTTGGTTGTGATGAACTGCTTTACCTTTTTCCTGTCTGGGAAGGTCCTCATATGTCCTTCAGTTCTAACTGATAGCTCTGGTGAGTAAAGAATCTTGGTTGTAAGTTGTTCTTTTTCATCACTTTGAAAATTTCTTTCTGATCCCTTCTGGTCTGCATAGTTTCTGTTGAGAAATCAGCTGACAGTTTTACAGGAGCTTCCTTGTAGGAAACTAACTGCTTTTCTTTTGCTGCTTTTATGCTTCTTTCTTTGTCTTTAACCTTTGGCACTTTAATTATCATGTGTCTTGGTGTGGGCTTCTTTGGGTTCATCTTGTTTATGACTCTCTGCACTTCCTGGACTTTTATGTCTATTTCTTTCACCAGGTTAGGGAAGTCTTCTGTCATTATTTTTTAATAGAAATTGAAAACCTATTAAGGTTTTCTCTCTCTATTCTCTCTTCCTTCTGGCAACTCCATGGTGCAAATGTTGGTATACTTGATGTTGTCCCAGAGGCCCCTTGAACTATCATCATATTTTTGGATTCTTTTTTTCTTTTTGATGTTCTTATTGGGTACTTACTGCTTTCTTATATTCCAAAATGCTGTTTTGATTCTTGGCTTCAACTACTCTACTGTTGTATGTATCCCTGTAATATATTCTTCATTTCAGTTAATGTATTACTCATTTTTGACTGGTTCTTTTTATGTCTTCTATCTCTTTGGTAAAGTTATCACTAAGTTTGTCTACTCTTTCCCTAAGTTCATTGAGCATCCTTATAACCAGTGTTTTGAATTCTGCATCTGGCAGATTGTCTTTATCTTGTGTAGTCCTTTGTCTGGAGTTTTGTTTTGTTCTTTCATTTGGGACATGTTGCTTTGTCTTCTCATTTTTGCTGCCTCCTTGTGTTTGTTTCTATGCATTAGATAGAGCTGCTATGTCTCCAAGGCTTGGTAGAGTGGCCTAAAGTAGTAGGTGTCCTATATGGTCCAGTGGTGCAACCTCCTTGTTCACCATTCATCTGACCTGGGCACTCCAGGTGTGCCCCTCCACCATGAGGGCTGTGTACACCCTCCTCTAGTAGTTGAGCCTTGATTGCTGTTGGTACATCAATGGGAGGGATTGATCCCTAGCCTAATTGGCTGCAAGGACTGGCTACAACCACCATGGAGGATCAGCTATGCAGGGGTCCACCCCAAGAACTTACTTCACAGGGCTTTGATGCCTGCTGAGTCTTCCCCTTGAGTGTGTCATTTGTGGAGGTGGTTGGGTGGTACTTTGATGTGATCTGAAGCTGTCCCCTAGGTGTGCTGGCTCTGGAGTCTCCCAGGAGGTGCAGACCATGGTCAACTACTACCTTTGTTCTGCCTAGGGCCACCCAGCATGAGCTACAAAGCAATATGCAGATGGCTGTTACTTGTGCTGGGCTTGGAGGTACCCAGGAGAGGCCAAGCTGAGAACCAAGGCTGGCTGTAGCTAGTGCCAGGTTGGGGCCACTTATCGAGAGGTATGGGGCATGCTAAGGCCAGATGCTGCTTGTTTGAGAGATTTTAGGAAATTCTGAAGATGAACCAAGATATGTCATTTGTATGGAAAAGCCACTGGAAACAGCTTGAGTGGGCCCACAAGTTGGTGGGGTGCGGTCTCAGGGAGTCACCAGGGTGAGGCCAACAGTGATAGCTGGGTTGATAGAGACTCACATGTAGTGCCTGCCTGCTGGCTCCACGGGAGAAGCACTAAGAAAAGAAACAACGGCCTCTGCCAGCATCTCTGTCCCAGAGCAAGCCACCCTACCCTTCCCACCCTGTTGCCAGACACCTTAGTTCCTCCCCTCATGTACCTTTCACCCCTTGAACTACCGATCCAGCACCAGAACCCAGAGGGAATGAGTCCACGTAAGTATATTCGTGGACCCCTTAAGAGGAAATGCCTGGGACTCCAGAAGCCTCTGTCTCGCTCAGCCACAATCCTTGATGGTTTTTATAGCCAGGAGTTGTGGGGACTTCTGTTTCTAATATTGGAGCCCTGGGCTGGGGTCCTATTGTGGGGCTGGGACACCTCTTTCCTCAGGGGGAACCTCTGCAGCTGAGATATCCTTCCCAATCTTTATCCACCACACATGGGTGTGGGATCAGCCTGTTCCACCGCCTCTCCTACCAGTCTCCATGTGGCGTCTTCTTTATATCCCTACCTGTAGGACTTAGATTTAGCTAGATTTCAGGCAGTTCTGAACAATGGTTGTTCTATAGTATTGATAGGGTTGTGGGAGGATTCGAGTGCTGCAGTCACCTTGATTGGAAAGATCTTTCAGTTCTCTAAAAATTTCATCCCTATCCTTGAACAAAACATCAGATTATAAGCAAGAAGTGAACACTCCACATCTGCATCTTCACTTACCCTTTAGTGTTGTACACATTTATAGAAAATCATTAAATAATGCTTTATTGTAAAATACTGAAACAATAATTTAAAAGAGGAGGTCTTTCCATTTAAATTAAAATCACTAGTTAATAAACATCCAAGATAATAAATATATTCAATTATGAGGGGGGACCCCCCATAACCCAGAATTTATTTATTTAAAAAACTGTATTTATTCTTACATGTTTAAACTTCAGTCACCTTCAAAGTACTCTCCATTTGATGCAATACACCTATCGAGACATTTTCCATTGCTCAAAACAGTTTTTAAACTCATTGATTCTCATAGTGCTTCTGCTGTTTTTTTGTTTCACCTCTTCCATGTCTGCAAAATGTTTCTTTCCCTTTGAGGACTTCTTTCATCTTGGGAAACAAACAAAAAAAAAGTCACTCAAGGTAAGATCAGGTGAATAGGGAAGGTGGGACACAGGGGTCATGCCGTTTTTGGTCAAAAATTGCTGAACACTTATCACAGTGTGGGCGGGTGAGCTTGTAAATCACCCATCATGAAATGGGCAAATGAGTTGAAAGAGTCTTAAAAAAAAAAATCATTGAAGCCAAATGCAGCCTCTCACAACAACATCAGCTGGTACACTAATACAAGTGGGTTCCTAGAACACTCACCTAGCAGGCGAAGCCTCTTCTACAAGGGGCCCACCTTCCAGAAGATAATTCCAGTTTATTTCCCCCCTCCTTGTAAGTGATTTGAATACAGCTTAATTTACATTCTTAACTTCATTTTCTGAATTCCCCAATTATAGTGCACAGGGAACTGTGAAACCGTGAGTGAAAGTGAGTGTGGAGATTCTAGACTTAGGGAATTTGGATCTCCAATCTTGCTGCTTTTACAACATGTGCCATAGCAGCAACCTGTGCTAGATGCCTTGGAAGTAGCCCATTGCATGACATGCAAGCATCTACAGACTCACGTCTGCTTGACCTTCAAACCAGCTCAGAAAGCAACTCTAAGCAGTCCTTTAAACTTGCCTTTGTTATGGACTTCAGAACCAAATTCTGTCTGGTAGTTCCATGGGGAAATTTTTAAAAAATTTCTTGTACTAACAAACTTAGTTAACATATCTAGGGCAGTTAAGCACATGTCAGGTTATAAGCACTGTGCATGTACTAACTCAACCTGAGGGACAGACAGGTGGTTTCACCAGTTTTGTTTCAGACATGACAAGTCAAGGTTGAGAAAGTGTAAATAAATTGCCCAATGTACTATAAGAAAAAAATGTAGAACTGGTATTAAAACTCAGATTTGTCAAACGCTAAAATCTTTTCTCTTAACTATTACTTTATACTCGCCCAAGCTGAAAGCTCTATCTAGGTATATGCTTAATATGAGGCAAGAACCAGAGTGACCAATTTTTAAATAAGTGCAACAATAACAATAATAACTTACATCTGTAAAGTGCGGTTTATAATGAGTGATCACATCTGTTATCCTACTGAATTACTTCCAAGACCTGTTGTTGATGGTGTCTTGTTTCTATTTTATAACAAAGACACTGAAATTCAGAGGCCCAGTGAGAAAGCCAGTTGCCCAGGCAATAAGTGGAAGAGCTGAGTCTCAGAGCCAAGTCTCCCTGATGCAAACTGAGTCCTCCATCCAGCACCCAACATCATGATGACACATTTTCTCCAGTGTCTCCCTTATATTACTGTGAGGAAAGGAAGGTTTAGAGGCTCCATATTGACACCCAGTGCTCTGCACACCACCCAAATTCTCCCTTTCCCCCCAAAGTTCATGTTAATTGTAGGGAGAGCAGGCAGGCAACCATTCTCTTCACGGGGCATCTTGGAGATGCAGGCAGGCCACACTGGTGAACAGAACGTTTCTTCCTACTGATTAAAGCCTGGAAAGTCAACCAATCACAGCCTCATTCCTTTTACTTCGAAGATTTAATTCTGCTTAGAATACAATATCACTGGAAAGGGTAGTAGGATAAAGTGTTTTCAGGAAAGCACCACATAGTAGTGAAATGGTGCTGAGCCAGGTGTTGAGGACACCAGGATTCAGGTCCAGCCCTGGCTCTGCCATCAGCTGCATAGGTCTGTGGGCAGCACCAGATCTCAACTCAATTATCTATAAATTCAGAGGCAGTAAACCAGACACCTGGGATTCCTTCCAGCATTAGCATGCTTGACTTTTGTCAAGCTTTGTTGTACTTTGTGGATGTTTAAACTCTTCAATTGTTTTGAATTGTGATATTACAATCAACAGTGGAAGAATACAGACTTCTGTTTGATGATGTACTTGAGTCTTTAGTGTCTATGGGTTAAAAATAATTTGCTTGGCTCAAAAAAGATAGTTGTGAAACATTTTGGCCAGACTTTATATAGAACTTGGCTGTTCTTCTAATTGAGGTTGCTGAAAACAAAATCTTTCATGACTACTGTTCTAGGAAAAGATGATGCTGTATCAACTTTATATAGAACTTGACTGTTCTACTTATTGAAGTTGCTGAAAACAAAATCTTTTGTGAATACTGTTCTAGGAAAAGATGATGCTATGTCAACTTAATTAGGACTGCTGTCATGTTCCTATAATGACTTTCAAAGATGATTATCTTCCCAAATCCCTCCCAGGGCTAACCCTCAGTGGTCATCAAACCCTATTTCTTTACATTTACTACATGCACTGTCTTTATTTTCTTTCCACTTATCTCTCTCTCTTGCTCTCCGTATATTTTCTATTCCATCCACTTTCACTGTCTATTCTACTTTTTTGGAAAAATGCCTGGGGTTCATTGTCTCATAGACTTCCAATAAACATAAGAGTTTTATGGTGTCACTGGGGCTAATCTAGCTAGTGGGTAGAACTGCTGCATCTGTTAAACCTGCAAAATGCCATTCTTGGGATTATGCTAAGCCTTGCAATTAGTTAATAACAATCATTACACTGCAAAAAGTCTGTTCAGCTCTCCAATCGAGGCCCTCCCCCATCATCTACTATTCTTCCTGGCTGTTGCTCAAGGACAGTGTCTGTATTTTGGTGTCTCTCCATAGCAGATACCAGAGTGTGTTTTACAGAGCAGTGATGCTGGATTAAAGAAGAGACAGAGCAATAAGAACACTAGGTATTTAATGTAGTAAATACATGTGGGGAGGGCTTCATCCGCAGGGCCCCCTCCAGGCCTCCATGGATGAGAATAAGTCTACCAAGATATGATCTGCTTGGGGAGGAAAGGTAGCCTATCTCTCAAAGGAGAAGGACCAAGAGCCTTTTCCTCAATGTGCTTTTATTGCATTCATTTTGCACAGGAATACAGGTAAAGTTCATTAATCATTGTGAGGCAGTAAGGATCAAACAATAGATAACATACAAAGAACTCTGAGGGCCTATTTTGAGTCAGGGTCAGATAGCTAAAGAGCCACTAAACTTTGAGAAACAAACTCATTTCTTGATTGGAACTTTATCATTTAATTGAGAGCATTCTAAACAAAGCAGGTGTCCAGGATTTTACATATTCTTTCTTAGATCTGATCACACTAAGGAACCCACCCTTTCCATCACAGGGCAGCACCCATCACCAGCATTCTTTCAGGTTTAAGGCATTGTTTCAGGCTTAGGTGGAGCAAGGGAAGTAAGGCAGGCAAGAGATTAGGAGACTTCTCACAGACAGAATGAGGACTCAGGCTTTGTCAAAGCTGAGGGGTAAGGATCCATTACCCCCTTTTGCTATAGCCCCCCAAGCCTTCCCTGAGGGCCTTCCTGTGATCATGCCTGTCTTAGGTTGTTCCCCGCTTGGGAAATCTTACCCATCATTGGCTAACCGATCAAGCACTGGGGGCCAGGCAGGGTGAAGAAAAAGGAGCAGAAGTGGTGCTCCTGCCAAGAAGGTAAGATTTGTCTCCTTAGTGGTTTATGGTCCGAAGGTCGCTCACTCAGCCATAACGATGGGGGGTTTACAGCTTCTGAAACCAGGCAGAGTGGTTCCCAGCAAATACACACAAACAGATTGGAAGGCAAAGAATAAGAGAAGTCCAAACAGGCTGAATTCCTTTAATGATGACTACCTAGATTTCCCAATGTACTTCTTGATCCCCATTTCACCTGCCCTGATTTCTTTTAGATGAGCCACCTCTGTATTTTTATAAGAGAAGGAAGAAGTAAGACAATAAAAATGATAGCTGCTTTCATTTATTGAGCTCATCCTCTGAGCCAGACTCTGTGTGGAGACATGTCCAGTCCTTACAACATTTCTTCAATTTGCAGAGAGAGACCTGAGGCTCCCACCCCACAAAGGCAAAGCTGCTTCTCTCCCACTCTTTTTAAAAAGAAGTAATTTTTTTGAAGTAGAAAGCAATTTATGGGGAAGTAATTCTCAAAGGTGAGAGTAGAAAACATGAACATTTGTACACATTTTGAAAGAGTCAGGGTCTTGAAAAAACATTCAAAGAAACAGAAATGTGATTCCCATACTACTGCATGGGAAAAAAAAATAGAATTCCCATGCTGTAAAGTTATGTGTGGAATATATTCTCCCACTTATCACCCTTAGCCCTCCCATTCCTACCTCTCCTACACCATTTTTACTAAAAGTCAACACAACTCATGAGGATGAACATGGACAGACAGAGGTGGCACATGAGAAATAAGCTCACATAGTGATGGCCACTCACCTTTAATAAGTGACATCTGCTTCCAGGTTTCTTCATATAAGGTCATGTGGCAATGTGTCCTGGCCATGAGTGATTAAATGGTGCAAACTGTTGTCCTGGGAAACAAAATCCCTCAAACAGTCTAACGTGCATCCCTTCTGTGCTGTCAGTAGCATTGTTCCAAAGAAATGGGTGGGGTGGTATGAGTGCTGGGTGGTGGGTGGGTTGTAGGTGGGTCTGCTGCTGCACCTTTTCAACCCTTCTGAGATTTCACCTGTAAGCTTTTCTACTTAGCAATACAATTTCCCCACTTAGCAAATTAATCCTTCATAATTACAAAGGAAAAGTGTGGCCGACATTTTGAAGTTCCTGAAATAGTTATTTTCCCCTCCTCCTCTCTGTGCCTTCCTCCCCTTCCTTCCTCTTCTCTCCTCTCCTTTTTCTTTCCCCTCCTCCCTTCTCCTCCCCCTTCCTCTACCTTCACTCTTTCTTTTTTTCCCCTTCTCTTTATCTGAGTTTTATTGAGTTACTTTTCAAATCTTTTCTCTAGGCTTTTATATCTTTCTTTTCCCTTTTTAAGTTTTTTTAAACATCTTTATTATAAATGTTCTTAAACACTTCTCTACATACATTACAGAATGGGTGCCAAATCCACACACTGACATAATACTGGTATATTCAAATGCAGCTTACAAGAAAAGTTCTTGAAATATCCTTATTACAAGTATTCTCTTTTTTAATTGAGAACATTTACCTCATTTGCTTTATTATTCTGTTTTATATGTATAGTATTCAGTAAATATATTTATATCCATGTCTTTTTAACCATTTGAGAGTAAGTTGTAGACATAATGCCCCTTTGCTCATAAATACCTCAGTGTGCATTTCTATTTTAAAAAAATGACATTCTGTTGTATAACCATAGTATGATTTTCAAAGCATACAATTGACATTGAAGTAATACTATTATCTAATTCACAAACCTAATTCAAATTTCAGAATTGTTCTACTAATGTCCTGTTTTATTTATTTTTTGTATAATATTTCATTGTTCATGCTATTATAGTTGTCTCACTTTTCCCCCTTTGCCCCCTCCACCCAGCCCACCCACACTTCTGTAATCAGTCCCCTCGCTGTTGCTCTTGTCCATGGGTCCTTCATATATGTTCTTTGACTGATCCCCTCACCTTCTTCAGTCAGTCCTTGTCTCCCCTCTCACCTCTGGCAGCTGTCAGTCTGTTCCATGGTTCTATGCCTCTGGTTCTGTTTTGCTCACTAATTTATTTTGTTAGTTAGATTCCTCTTATAAGTGAGATTATATGTGTTTTTTTTTTTTCTTTCACTACCTGGCTTACTGCACTTAGCATGGTAATCTCCAGTTCCATCCATGCTGTTGCAAAAGGTAAGAATTTGCAGCAGGAAGAAAGAAGGAATTCCACTAATGTCCTCATAGTAAAATAGAAAAAAAATTAAGTTTTTTTGGTTCAAGATCCAATTAAGAATCACACATTTTATGTAGTTATCATTTCTCTTTAGGCTCTTTCTATATGGAACAATTCCTTAGTCTTTTTTTTTTTTTAACTTTTATGATCATGACCTTTCTGAAGAGTACAGGCCATCTTCATTTTAGAATGGTGCTCAACTGGGGTTTGCTCTTTTATTTATTTATTTTTGTCTGAATTTCCTCCTTTTTTTTTTTTAGTTAATAAAGTTAAAAGTGACAAAAGAAGATACTCTTCCTATACATTCATGAGTCTCCGATTTCTTACTTTTTAAACTGAAACTTTCCAAAACATGTTTTCAAATTGTATTTCTAAAGGCTTATTCATGGTTTATCATCATTCCCATGAGAAAAAAAGAAGGAAGGGCATAAAGGAAACTGTATAGCTCATGTATAATTTCATAAAATGTATTATGAGTACATTTCTGACAAAAAAAGAACTATTTTCACTAGGCACGGTTGAGAACCAGATCCACTGTGCATAACTTCCTGTGTGTATTAGTTATTCCTTGCTGCATAACAAACCACTCCCAAACTTAATGACTTTGAGTAATGACTATTTTATTTCCTCATGCTTCTTTGGATCAGAAAGTTGGGCTGGGTTCAGCTGGATGGTTCTGCTGCTCCGACCTGCAATGCTCATAAAGTAGCAGCTATCTGATGGCTCAGTTGGGTCTGGATGGGCTAAGATGGCCTCACTCACACCCCTGGAGATCTTTTTTCTTATGGATTCTCATCCTCAAGGGAGCTAGCCTGGGCTTCTTCACATGATAGAAATGGAGTGGAAGCTAAACGCAGACCTTGACAACTTACTGAACTGCAGAAAACTGAACTTGCACTTCCATTACATTCTTTTGGTCAAACTAAGTCCCAGTGTGGCCCAGATTCAAGGTGTTGGGACATAGTCTCCACCTCCTAATGCAACATGCAGGAAAAGCACATTGTATAAGTGAACATGCAGAGTGGGAAGATGTATTATAGCCAACTTTGCAAACAACATACCACAATGTCTGACAGCTGAAAGAACTTTCCACAGATTAGCCTCTGGTGCCAAGAGCCACAGGACACTTTGATACCTCAACATGACCTCTGGTTTTGCAACTTCATGTCACATTATTTGAGATGTACAGTGAGTGATTAAGAGTTGTCCCAGAAACTTTTTTGACCCCAGGATGGCTAATAATAATTTAATTAGCCATGGAAGTAACAAGAAGCATATAAATATATTCCACTAAGCCCAAACAACATGTGTTGCTTATACAAATTTCCTTCATCTGAATTCCCAAAATGTTTAGATACTTTGATGCCATCTGAACCAAGAGGCAGTGTGATGAAGCGGAAGATAGTGGACTATAGCTAAAATGCCTCACTTTTATACATTTTATTTCTTTAAATGCCACAACATGAACACACCACTACAGTCTCATCTGGTGCTTTGGGAACATCTGTGGCACGTGAAGGGCCCAAATTTAAGCTGTACCATCTTCACAGTAAATCTACCTCTGCCTGGGAGTTCCTCAGAACACCTCAGAATGAATACAGAGACGGGGCTTTTCTAAGACCACATGGAGCCAGAAGCATCTGAAAGAAAATTTGGCTCTGCACCTGGATATTTCACGTGCTCACAAACGGATAAAGATTTCGGGTGGTGGGAGGTACCATTCTAGACTTATTCTTGTGGAGCATATTTGCTTCTCGAAGGGCAAACATATTTATAGGGATGTGAAATGAACTGAAAGCCAACACAAACTGTTCCCATTTACTGAACTGCAGACCAAATTAAATCCAAATATACAAATCTTTACAGAGCCATGGACCACGGAAAAGGTCGTTTTTCTTTTCCTTTCCAAAAAAAAAACAAAACAAAACCATGTTTTGCTTTCTTTCCCATAATGTTTTCATTAATTTGGGTTTTTGAATTTTTAAAAGCTCTGTAGATAGAATATGCATGATTTTCAGCCAAAGTGAGCTGTGCAAAAAATAAATTTCTTGTTTTCTTAGAACCAAACTGAAGTCTCTCTCCAGCTCTTCTAGCTACCTGGAAACTGAAAACTTACACAAAACCATCCATGTAAATGCGATTAAAGTCAGAAATGTTGCAGTAGTTTTTTGTTTAAACTCAATCGAATTTTAAAATTTCTCCTTCCCCACCCCTTCATCGGTCCTGAGATATCTGCTGGACTTGCTATCTCATAGGGCAACCAGACAGGAGGTTGGGCAACCCACTCTACCCTTTGCAGCCTCCAAAGTGGGTAGGTGACTTCCCCTTACTGCTCAGTCCTCCAGGCGAGCCCCATCATTAGGCACTTAGCTGGGGCTGCAGGAAGTGCACAGGGATTTGCAAAGATGTGAACTCCAAGCTGGGGAATGCAGTCCTGGGGTAAGACCAAGTCTGGTGCCCTTGAGAAAGAGCCCTTGCATGCCTTAGTGAAGGGGACAGGCACAAGAGATAGGAAGATGTGACCCCAAGACAGGTGTTAATGTGGAAATAAAGCTTACTTACCTGAACACAACATATAACTGCAAAAATTTAAGCCTTTTCAGTACTTAATCAAGACTTCTTTCAATTCTTTTAAATTAAGAGATATTTAAAATCTATTACAATATTAAATAATTAAATCTTGAGAAGGCCTAAAGGCAGGGTCATTCAACTCTTGGGAACCTGTAGCCAAAGTCATGGGTTTTACCACATGTATGACACCAGAACAGTGAAATCTTCTTCAAACTTATGCTGAGCCGAATCACTATTAAAGGCAGAGAAGTTATTAACTCAAGTCAAATAACTCTCTGAAGATGATCTATCCTGAAAACAAGTGACATTCAAGGCACGTACTTTTCATTTCTTTTCTGTGGTATTCAATTTCTCTCCTTCCTCTGCTCCATTTGCAGGTGCTTCTTTCACCCGTCTTTTAAAAAAATCTTGCAGGTCTGTTGGGCACAGGGCACATCCTGCTCCTGCTAGCTCCTCTTTCCATGCACAGCCCCAGCTCCTACATGACCAAGCGAAGTTCCTGCTTCCCCTGAATCTGCACTGTCCCCACCCCTTGCAGACCTTCCTCCTCCTTCTGTCTCTTCCTATTGCAATTCAGACGTATTTCTATTATAGCACTTGTAACCTTGTACTGAAATGCTTTGATAGATTTCAAGTAGGGATTCAGTAAGGACATGGAGTTGGTAATCATTTTGCTGTTTCCCCAGTGACTTTCCCTTCTTCGCATTTCTAGGACATTGCACCTGGCCTGGTACAGAGCAAATGCTTCACAAATGCTTGTTGAATGAATGCAAGGAACAAACAATGTGGTGTGAACACACCTGGGCTTGCTCTCAGTTAGTTTGTGCCAGCCAAAGTGAAATTTTCAGTTGAGCTAGACCTTTTTATTTCCTATTCCACACTCCTCATACTCCTGCTTATTCCAGCTCAATTTTATTGCCTCTTCACTTTGTGAAAATTTTTACAATTGGCAACAGTGCTGACTTGAATTTTTCTTCATGATTAAAAAATCATTATTAATTGTGAAGGTGGGATCCATTATACTTTTATATAACAAAATTTAAAAAGTTACTATCACACACAGTTATAACATTAGTAGAAATCAAAGAAGAAGGAAGAAAAACCTCATCCACACACTGACATACCCCATAATCAATTTTTATCATTCTCTGTCTTTTTTTGGCTCTTACCCATGGGGGCATATGTAATTTCTATATGGTTGAGATGATTTACTTGCATATGTGTTTAAGCATAGAGGAATCTTAACTTGTTGTCTGTCAAGTAAAGTATAGTCACTTAAAAGCCGAGGAACCACCAAGGCGATGATGTCTATGATGATGATGATGATGATGATGATGACAACTGTCACTTAATGGGGCTCCAGGTCTGGGCCAGTGTCATACACATTCCATTTCCTCTTTCTTTTCTTTTTTTATAATTCTCACGAAAATGACTTTTATTTGTATTTCCTACAGAAACAGTGAGTGGTAATTCAAGGCATTTAGTAAATTGTCCAGACACAAAAGAAGGGATATGAAATGAGTAAATGCCATTTTGAAGAGTCTCCTGTCACAAATTCAAGATAGTCCTGCTCAGCAAAATCCAATACTATTCCTTTAGTACTTTACAAATGAAATTTTCTTCTACTTGTATCCATTTCCTGGAGCTTATGGACCCATTCATATTCTCCATGTTTAGAACCAAAAGTTCCTTTCTGGAAAGATCTTAATTTTAAGGTAAAACATGGTCCAAGTTCCCAAATTCTCATTTTTTTCACTCTTGAATATGTATCTGTAAAATCTGAAGAAGATATAATCTCAAAGATTGCAGAATGTGGCAACCTGTCTTCCAATAAACTGAAGATTATAGAAAAAGAGAGATGCAAACATCTGTACAACAGAATAACCCAGTTGTATTGTAAAATTATTCAGAATTATTTCAGGTATGTGTTCTGTGGGGTCCTTGCCTCTTGATTTTTATTGTGCAGATAAATACTGCTTATTTTAAAATGAGCAGTTGGTCCATTTGACAAGTGACTCAGAATTAGTCCATTTGGTATTTTACAATCTTCATTAATAATGGTCAGGTCTGTGAAATCTCTTGAGATGTACTGTGGAATAATTTTTTAGTTCCTGTAATAAACACATGAGTTTGGTGCAACAGTGGAGAGCTGTTCACAGAGTCATGCTGTCCTCCCCTGAGGTCTCTCCGATGTAATGAGAATCTCAGGAGAAGTTCGTCTGTGAAGTAAGAAGCAAATTCATCGGTAGCTTCATCATAAGCAACCTCTTCATCTTTCCAACACCCTGTGGTTTCATCATACACTCGCTGACTGTCAGCAGTCTTGGGTGTAGGCTTCGGTGGGGCCTTGTCACCAAGAGCCTTCCTTGCCCTTTCAGTTCTTTCTTAGCTGCCTACTTTTCCTTCCACTGCTCCTTTTTCCACCGGGTGAACATTATGTGTCGCCGCTGTTTCCTCTCAATCACTGAAATGGTGATGCCTGGAGGAGAGGCAGATGCTTTCAGGGCTTGGACCCCACGCTCCGGTGCCCCACCCTCATGGACAGCAGCCTCCTGAGGTTCTTCGGTAGCACCTTTCTTTCTGCTCTGCCCCCACGCCCCACTACAGTTCTATTTCTAATCCAAGAACAAACTCAGCAAGGCTGAAAACTTGCCTAAAGTCACAAAATTTGTAGAATAGTAATAGTAATAGTACTTGCCATTGCTACTGCTTACCAATTCACTATATCCAGGGACTCAAGTTAAGCAGTTTACCAGCTTCATCTCATTTAATCCTCATAGTAATCACAAATTATTATTTTATCCATATCTCAGAGAAGGAAACTGAGGTTTAGAGAGGCAAAGTCATTGGCCCCAGATCACACAGCAAGAAGGTGACAGAACTAGGAATTCATCTTAAGCTCTCTGACTGCAAAGCCTGACTCATAACCAAGGATTTAAGGCTAGAAGTGGAATCAATCCCACAGATTCCAGGGCTTTGGCCCCTTTCCACTCCACCTTGTCACCTTGACAGCGAGGCGGTTTCTTCTGCCAACAGTTTATGCCAAATCTGAAATTAGAACGGTGATAGGTCCTTGGAGAAGTTTCCAAATAAGATTCCAAGTTATTTATCAAACACCTAAGGTAAGTACACACTGTACATATTTTATACTTTCTATTGAAGGGACATGTATCTCAGATAGGCGTTGTATGGTTCACTTGACTGAACTTAGACCCTTCATTTCTATTATTTATTAAGGCATTTTAAAATTTATTATTCTAAAATGTCACAATAATTTGAACCTTCTTAAAAGAAGATTTGCTTTTCATTGAAGTTTTTCTGCTTTAGTCTGAGAATGTTATACAGAATCTCACTGCTCTTAAATTCACCGCCTTGCTTTCTAATATAAACTTAACGTGCAGAAGGCTGATTTGATTTTTGATTACTCTCTCAACTTTTAATCAAAGCATCTTTTAATTTCCTCTTTCCTCCACTCTCCGTTGGGGACGAAGTGCGCTTTGATGATCAGGCCCAAAGGACCAGGACTGTAAAAGCCTCCACTGGTTACTCAGCAACGCGAGGACAAACAGGAAGAGGCAGGAGAGACTGAAGCCTGAGAACTAGGTTAGCCCAGCGGAGGGATTTCCCGGGAGGAAAGGTGTGGAAGAGCACAATGGTTCTCTTCCTTCCTGGAGCCAGCCTTTGGAAAAGCTCAATTTTAATCTGTGGTGACTTAATGGAATTCAATGGCCAGCAAAGGTAGATTCAGTGTATTCTCGGAGCTGCCCTCGTGTTTGAGTCTGTGAAACAGAAATCTGAAGCTGTACCATCTGAAGGCGGAGCTGCTCATGTTCAGATCCCAAAGAGTGAAATGGCCTTGTTGTGGGTTCTCTTTTCCTGCATGAATAATGTGAGCAGTGTATTCTGCATAAATAGAAGCTGGATACTAGTAGATGAACAAGGCAAGTTTTATTTATGTTTCTGATGGCATGGGTTACATAGGAGGAAAAAGGCAAAATAGCATAGATAGATTCATAACTACGGAGCTGCAGTGAGGGAGAAGCCAGGGTTCAGTGACTAGGCACTCTGCCTGCATTGGCCACTATTTTAGGCTCTAGGGCAGGGGTGTCAAACTCATTTTCACTGGTGGGCCACATCAGCCTCATGGTTGCCTTCAAAAGGCTGAATGTAATTTCAACCCCTTAACAGTTAAGGAATAGTTACATTTATACAGTCTAAAAATTACATTCAGTCCTTTGAAGGCAACTGTGAGGCTAATGTGCCCCCCAGTGAAAATGAGTTTGACACCACTGCTCTAGGGGAAAACAATGAGGAATATGATTTAGCTCAATCTGAGTCCTAACAAATGTATAAATCCACCAGAGCAGCTGAGTCCAAAATCTGTCCATCCTGTGTGGAAGGGGTCTTAACTTTGGCTCTATTGATATTTTGGGCACATCACTCTTTGTTCTGAGGCTGTAGGATGAACTGTAGGATGTTAGCAGCATCCCCAGCTTCTCTGCCCACTAGATGTCAGCAGCATCACTACCACCCTCACAGCTGAAGACAAAACACCCCCAGACATTGCCAAATGTCCCCTGAGGGGCAAAACCTCCTCAGTTGAGCATAGTAGCTATTTGGGTTTGGGGGGTGGGGTGAGTGCTGTGTGAGACAGAGGAAAGTCCAGATGCTCCAGGAAGTGAGGAAGGATGCCCAGGCAGCCCTGGGCGAAGGCAAGGTGATCACCTCCATGAGGAGGTGACACTGTGGCTTGTGTGAAGCATGAGTGATGCCAGCATGAAAAACAAGGGACCAGCGTAAACAAAGGGAAAGCATCCTAAAAATACAAGATGTGTGCAGGGCGATCAGTGGCTACCTCAGTGTTGATGGAAGGTGAAGTATGTGTGTGTATGTGTTAGGGATGAAATGGGCAGACATGAAACTAAGATGTGGGCAAGTGTGTGACCATTGGCCTGCAAGGACAGCTTAAGCAGCAAGTAGGTAGGAGCGGACTTTGAGAATATTCTGGCTACAATTCCGAGGCTGGATTACAGTGGGCTCTGGAATGTCACCAGGGGACCCTTTGCATGAGGTGCTATACAACTTACTTTATTTTTATCACTCCATTTGATCC
The DNA here is from genome assembly GCA_004024845.1 of Tonatia bakeri. Lineage (NCBI taxonomy): Eukaryota > Metazoa > Chordata > Mammalia > Chiroptera > Phyllostomidae > Tonatia > Tonatia bakeri. The sequence goes on from PVIA01002603.1 coordinate 185,199, forward strand.
TCACAACAGACCTAGGAGGAGGAAGCATATTTACCCCACTCACAGACAAGGATGTAATGGGGCTGAGCCTCACCTGTGCAATGCCATGCAGCCAACAGGACATCTAGACCGGGACCATCCTGGAGCAGGTGCCCGAGGCCATCTCTGAAAGATGAAATGGACTTGGCTTGTCTGACAAAGCTCTGTTCAAGGAGTGGCTACAGTGGAGATTGAACTGAGATTCTATGATCAGCCCATGCAACACATGGGTAAAGTCCTCTGAAGTGATGCATTAAGCAGACAAATGTCAAAATACAGTAATAGAAAAGCAATTTAAAGCAAACAGGACAGCCAAGTGCCTTCTTCTAAAAAAGTTGTATTTATTTATTTTTAGAGAGAGAGATAGAGAAAAATATTGATTTGTTGTTCTACCTATATATGCATTCATTGGTTGCTTCTTGTATGTGCCCTGACTGAAGACCAAGCCCTCAACCTTGGCTTCTCAGAATGGCGTACTCTAACCAACTGAGCTACCCAGCCAGGACCCAAGTGACTTCTGCATCATTCTTTCCTCACATCAAATTTCCTTTGGGGCCCAAATGTTTGTTCATTTTAGTGAACATTTATTAAGAACCTACTGTGTCCTCAGAATTGTTCAAGGGCTTTAGGGAAGACAAAGAGCATAAAATCTAATTGAGTTCACAACAAATGTGAGCTGAATGAACAGAGTTATAGGGAACAAATCTGAGGAGAAAGGGTTTTGGAAAAGGAGCTTGACTTACAGAAAAAAGCAGTTCAATTTAAATCTGCCTGACAACTTGCCCTTGAACTTCTCACTCTAGGAAAGCAGTCTTTCCCTAGAAAAAGCTGGTTGCCCACTAATTGGTTAAAAGGCAGTTTTCAGGAGAGAAAAGACCTGGGCACACCCTGTACTGATGAAGATACTTGCACTTGAGCCCTTGGAGTGTAATTGGCTGTCTTCCCAGTGTGCTATCAGATATCTACTCAGAGGCTATGTATGGAGGCTGTTCTATTCATTATAGAGACATTCTATATATTTTATGTGTATTAAGCCACTTAAACCTCATAGTGACCTTATAAGGTACTATGATTATCTCCACTTTGTGTATGAAGAAACAGAAGTACAGATGAGTTAAGTAACTTGCTCAAGGTCACACAGCCTTTCAGTAATAAGCCCAGGAGTAAAACCCAGGATGGTCAGCCACAGCAACCCAGGTTTATGACATTGACTGCCAGGGTGTTGCTACCATTCAATGTGGTTGCTATGAGCTGGAATCCTGAGGCATGTTTTAATCAGAGTAACAATAAGGCACTTTACTGAGAAAAAAATCTGTACAGAGGAAGGCTGATATTCACATGGTAGAAGGAAAACAGAATTTGGAACAGAACACTAAGTGTTGATAATAATGCTAGTACTAACTAGTTTTGTAATTGGAGCATCAGTGAATCCCACTGAAGGTCAGCTTCATCACATTCACCATGAAGTCAACAATGTTGATCTCACAAATCTTACGAAAATCAGAAAGACCATGTGGTAGTATCTAAAGCAGCTCTTGACACTGAGTAAATACTCTGTAAATTTAAGATGAGTGAAAGATAAATAAGAGATGCTTCACAGACAGCACTGATTGGCCTTGAAGATAGTGTAAAGTTTGTGAAGAAGGCCAAAACAAAACAAATGCATGGAGAATGTTCAGTGAATGAATCCAGGGGCATGTGTATGTGTGCGGGGCATTTGTGTATGGTACCTATCATTTATGTAAAGACTATCATTTAATGAGGTCTTACCATGTACCATCACTGCACCATGGGTCATACACCATCAGAAATCACGAATTAGGGAATTTTGTTATATATTGTGGATTTCATCATTACACGTATTTTACAGATGCTTAACCATGGGCTGTCCTGAGACACGGTGTTTCCATACAGCTTCTCTGCAGATGCCCTGAAACCCAGCAGCTGTGCTTGATGCAAAGATGAGGCAGCTGAGAATGCACGGCTCCCGTCTGCTCTCCCCACTGGCCTGCCTTCCCAGACCCCCTTACTTGGCTTGTCTGGATGTTCTCCTCAGTAAAATATTCACCCCATAACTTTTCTCTCAAGCTCTGCTTTAGAGGAAACCTGGGCTGTGACAACAGAAAGAAATTGTTTGTTTTATTTTTTTTTCGGGGGCAGGGGAGAAAATACATTGAAGAAGATGTGCATAGGATAAAGATCTAGATTTGCACGTGCAAAATGTAAACTGGATTGTCTTGCTTCATACTTTTCTATAATTTCTATTTAAAAATTATAAATCAGTAAAATGGTTATTTTAATAAATTATTTAAACATACATGTTTCTTTTTTTCCAAAATTAACACACATGACATGTCTGTTAAGCTGAAAAGCCATCCAGAGGATAAAAAGAATTGTTTCCAATACACATTTTCATTAGTGTGAATTCAGGAGTAGCTTTGGATGTTTTCATATTCTACTATTTTATACTTTCATCACTTCAGTTTTATTTTATTTAGGATTAAAAATAATGAATGTCAATTGTTCATTTATGGGCTCAATAAATATATGTTCAATTGGAATATATAAAAGTGTAGTAAATACGAACACACTGAGCATACTAAACGCATTCAATTATTATATAACTTCCTTAGGTTTCAAAGACAGCCACAGAACCTACCTAGCCTTAGATTTTCAAACCTTTGTCCAACAGTGCCTCATTCTGAGACTTATTCCAAACTGAAATCAATTCAAAGAGTCTTGAAAAGTCTCTTTCAGCAAAAGTCGGATGTGTGGTCTCCTTAGTGAATCTTAAAGCCAACAGTATTCCCTGTTACTGCTTTTTTTCTCTTAAATAAAAAAGTTTATTTAAAAAGGGAGGGAGGAAGGAAAGAAGGAAGGAAGGACAGAAGAGCAGGAAGGAGGGAGGGAGGGGGTGGCAGCCCTGTTAGTGTTTATTCCCCAGGGACCAATATATCATTGTAAGCAAAATAGAAGCTGCCTTGGATTTTGAATGCTTTCACCAGAAAAGAGGTTAAACGTGACTTAGACGTCCCTACAGTGCTCTCACGTGTAGTGAGAATCCAACTCTCAGACTGAGCAGGGGATCTGGGAAATCAGCCCTCTGGGGGGCCTATTTCATAGATGAGGACAGGGTCTGAGAGTCCACGACCGACCCATGCTCTGACTGCATCACCATGGATACCTAAGTGGGCAGTATCTACTTTTCAAAAAATTAAAAGAAATGAAGCCAGCTATTCATATAGCTCATGCATTTGATATATGAGAATCTGGCTAGAGAAGAACTGAACTATTTTTGGAGGGGATTAAATCCATTACGTCAAAGTCTTCTGGAATGATATTTTAACTTTCACTCTTCCTAGTTGTGTGGGGAAGAGAAAACAGGGTTAATGCCTAGTTATGTAGTTATTTCTATGCATGTAGTTATGTAGTCATTTCCTTATATATGTTCTCTCCAAACTTAGCCCTTAGAAATTTGAAAAGAAAAGTACATAATCTAGCCATAGTTATTTCATTTTCTGGGCTAAGCCCAGAGTCCTCTTACAGTTTCAGCGGGCTGTGGAGCCTGACTAACTGCGTTTGCATTCTGTTTCTGCTATTGACTGGGTACTTAAACTTGGGCAAATGACTTGGTCTTGTTTGTGTAAGTTACTTAAGCTCTTGCTATCTTCCTCATCTGCGAAATAAAGATAATTTTGTTACTTCTATCCTGCATGTAAAGTGCCTAGTGCAACGCCTTTCCCACAGTAAACATTCAATAAAGGTTGGCTATTGATAAATGCTCAAAAATTTGTTATTGGGGAAAATGAGTTAAGAGGAAAAGAGAATTACCACAAAGAAGAAAGCTGTTGATTCTTGTTCACACCATCCTAGTTCCTGCTTTCCCTCACATTTCAGGAACTCTAGCATAATTTCTCATGCTCATGAAAAAAAAATAGGGAAAGAAGAAGCATTGCTGACTTTTCATAAAACAGCAGAACCCTGCTGCCATATGCATATATAAGGCATTGTTTGCTCCTAAAATTTCTGGTACAAATTTAGCCACATTACTTTTTTCCCTTTCATTAGTAGAACACTCAAGTGTTCCATTAAAAAATAAACTCCAAAGTCAGCACCTTTGTCCAGGATTCCCAGGGGCTTACTCAGTCAAAAGAAGCCAGGTCTCTTTCAAATGCCAAGTGGAGTGAGAAAAGGCCTCACACTGCATTACACCTCCTGCTGCTGCTCCTGCCCAGACACTGGCCATGCCCAGTCAGGGCCCAGCTCAAGCTCTGAGTCAGTGATTGGAGCTCTGAGACCTTGGTCATAAGACCAGCATTGCTCTCCAGGACACACAACTACTGTGCTGGGGGCTGCGCACACAGGCTGCTGCCGGCAAAAGCCACAGACTTCCCAGCCTACCCAGCCTTCGTTAGACTGCACACCCTTTCCTCAGAACCTGGGTCACCGACTCTGATAGTGCTTCTCCCCTTAAGCACTACCTATTTTATTTTAAATTACTTTATTGTTGTTCAATTACAGTTGTCTGCATTTTCTGCTCCCCTCCCCCCACTCCAGCCAAACCCACCTCCCTTCCTTGCTTCCACCCTCCCCCTTGGTTTTGTCCATGTGTCTTTTACAGTAGTTCCCGAAAACCCTTCTTCCCACTGTCCTCTCCCCTCTCCTCTCTGGCTATTGTTAGATTGTTCTTAATTTCAATGACTCTGGTTATATTTTGTTTGCTTTTTTGTTTTGTTGATGATGTTCCAGTTAAAGGTGAGATCATATGGCATTTGTCCCTCACTGCCTGGCTTATTTCACTTAGCATAATGCTCTCCAGTTCCACCCATGCTGTCACAAGGGGTATAAGCTCCTTCCTTCTCTCTGCTCCGTAGAATTCCATTGTGTAAATGTATTGTAGTTTTTTGGTCCACTCTTTTACTGATGGGCACTTAGGTTGCTTTCAGTACTGGGCTATTGTAAATTGTGCTGCTGTGAACATTGGGGTGCATAGGTTCTTTTGAACTGGTGTTTCAGGGTTCTTAGGGTATAATCCCAGCAGTGGAATTGCTGGGTCAAAAGGCAGTTCCATTTTTAGTTTTCTGAGGAAATTCCATACTGTTTTCCACAGTGGCTGCACCTGTCTGCATTCCCATCTACAGTGCACTAGGGTTGCTTTTTCTCTGCATCCTCAACAGCACTTGTTTTTTTTTTTATTTGTTTATGATGGCCATTCTGACCGGTGTGAGGTGCTATCTCACTGTGGTTTTAATTTGCATCTCTCTGATAGCTAGTGATGCTGAGCATCTTTTCATTTGTCTCTGGGCCCTCTGTATGTCCTTCTTGGAGAAATGTCTGTTCAAGTCTTTTGCCCATTTTTTAATTGGGGTTTTTGTCTCCCTGGAGTGGAGTCATGTTGAGTTCTTTATATATCTTAGATATTAAACCCTTCTCCGATTATCATTGGCAAGTATGTTTTCCCATACAGTCAGTTCCTTTTTCATTTTGATGCTGTTTTCTTCAGCTGTGCAGAAACTTTTTAATTTGATGAGGTCCCATTTGTTTATTCTTTCCTTTATTTCCCTTGCTTTAGGGGACATATCAGTGAACCACTGCCTATTTTTATAGGTTTTACCTATGCTGAGTGTCTGTCTCCTCTCAGCTGTATCAGGGCTGCTGCAACAAATGTACAACAGACTGGGTGACTTAAAGAATAGAAATTTTCTTTCTCATAAGTCTGGAAGGTAAAAGGCCAGATGAAGGTGTCAGCAGGATGGGCTTCTTCTGAGACCTGTGTTCGCAGGACCCAATCTCCAAGTAGTCACATTCTGAGATGCTGGGGATTAGGACTTCAACATTTAATATTTTGGAGGAGACACAATTCAGCACATAACACCAACCATTGTCTCTATTTATGTAACATATAAGTTAACTTTTTTTTAATTTAAAAGGGTAGGACAGATAGGGAGGGAGAGGGAGTGGGAAAGAGAGAGAGGTGTATGTTCAGGGAGGTCTCTCTCTGCTAATTTTTTTTGGAACAGTGGGCGCCCTGAGTGTACCTTTTTAAGGCAGCCACTTAAGAGGCTGTTCAAACATTTAAAGTACACCTGCTAAACTCAGAATCCCCTTGTAAAACAGAGGACCCCAGAGCTTCTGTGGGAGTGGGGGTCCACATCCCCTTCATTCTCTCCTCACTGAGTACCCTCTGACAAGCACCATGTAAAAACCTTTGGCCTGGAGGATTCCAGGTGTTTGGGCTACTTCTGTAGATTTTTCACAACTACATAAAAAGTTTGAAATGAGTGTGTATAATATCATCTGACAATACTTAGCTTTGGAAACAAAAACTCTGTCAATCAGCAGGACTTAGTCCAGCTTCACTCTGGAGTCTGGATGAGTCCCGGCAACCACATAGATGGACGCTCTCATGGCCTGTTTATTGCGCGGTTTGCTTCTTTTTGGAGGTGGGCTTGTTAATCACTCTGCTCAGCTGCGGTACCTAAGAAAAGCTGAGAGGGAACAGTAAGATAAAGCCTCCTGGTGACCTGTTTGCACACACCAGCCTGATAAGCCTGGGTAGAATGACAGTGACAGCTGTCTTGTAGCAAACAGAGAGATTCAAGTGGTTCAGTTCTGCAGTCGCAGAGACAAGTATATCATTACAGCCCGGCTGCTCAGAGAGAAACCACCTAAATTCACTGCCTGTCCACAGCCACGGTGGCGTGTCTTGGCCATCTGACCCAGACCCTCCCTGACCTTCCTCCGCGCCCTGGACTGCCTGGCCACCGTCCTGTTCTCACCTCCATCTGCACTCCCTGCCTGGAACAGCCAGGCTTTTAGCAGCTGGGGTAGGACACATCCCAACGTTTGGGAAACAGGGGTGTGAGGGTGGAAAGGATAGTAATGGGAGCCAAGCAGTCAAGTGCTTGTTCCAAGGAGAAGGGCCCCAGGGGCATGGCGCTCCTGCGCAAAAGGCAGAAGTTCTCCCCGTGGGACGATGCCCTGCTCTCAGGAAAGGACCCCCGGTCCCTGCTGAAGCGAGGCATGTGCCACATCAGCTTCAGCCTGGTCACCAAGGGAATGACAGACATCCCTGACTTTTTGTGGGGCTTGTCTGAGGTCCAGAAACTCAATCTGTCTCACAACCAGCTCAGGGTTCTGCCCCCTGAGGTGGGGAGGCTGACCAGGCTGGTGGTCCTGAACTTGTGTGGGAACTGCCTGAAGAGCCTGCCCCAAGAAATAAGCCTCCTCAAGGGCCTGAAGGTGCTGTTTATCAATATGAACTGCCTGTCTGAGGTGCCGGCTGAGCTGAGTGCCTGCAGGAACCTGGAAGTTCTGAGTTTGTCACACAACCGTCTCTCCCAGCTGCCCGCCAGCTTTGCAGACCTCTCCAGGCTGAGGAAGCTGAACCTCAGCAACAACTGCTTTGCTCACATCCCCATCTGTGTGTTTGCACTGAAAGAGCTAGATTTCTTGCATGTGGGCTCCAATCGCCTGGAAAACATCGCTGAGAGCATCCAGTGCCTAAGCAGCCTGCAGATCTTCATCGCCGAGAACAACAACATCCACTCCTTCCCACGGTCGCTCTGCCTTCTCACCAGCCTGGAGCTGCTGAACCTGAACAACAATGATATCCAGACCCTCCCAGATGAACTCTACCTGCTGTGTAGACTGGCAAAGATTGCTTGGAATCCAATGGACAAAGGGCTCCATATTTCCTATAACCCTTTATCCAAGCCTCTGCCGGAGCTGGTAGAAGGGGGCCTGGAGATGCTTGTCAGTTACTTGAAGGACAAAAAACACAACTGACATGGCCACTGGAGGCAGGGACAGTAGCCAACTCACTGAGACTCCGTCGACTGGGTACTTCTTTGGTCTAAGCTTTCTCCTCTTACTGTTCGTGTTGGTTAAGGCTCATGTTGATATTTGCTAGGTTGTAGTTGAATGCCATTCTGGAGAGGTGTTTGCTTTTAACTTTGTATGTTCCTAATAACCCCCAGAATATCATGTTTGTCTCACTTTAAACATAAATTGAAACAGGACTTCGGTTTTCTCCAAAGAGAAATAATTGCTGGTCAGCAGGTCTGATTCAATGGAATTCAAAACTTAAATATTTACTAAGCATGTGCCAAGTGTGGTATGAGGTGTTGGCAACATCTGGTTTCAACCTCTGAATTGGCAACCTGTAGCCAGGTAGCAACAGCAGGACATGCTCCTGCAACAGCCTCGAGCAAGCATTACTTGGGACCAAAGAGCAACCTGGAGCCCCACTTTCCTGGTGATGACCAAATCAGCCGGAGCCGATTCAAGTTCTGGGGGACAATCACAGGAAATCTGTCTCTAAAGTGACTGGAGAGTAACAAGCAGGCTGCTCATGTGTACATGTGGTGGTGAGTGAGCGGCACAGCATGATGGCTTTCAGATAATAAATGCAACCCAATTTGAATGTGCAGTTGCAGCCTTCTTCCCAGTCCTCTTGCACCCACAAGTCCTGAGCTTTTCTGAAGACGCCAGCCAGTGTTTGCCACCCTTCCTAACTTCACTTCTGCCCAGACCGGGTCTGCCCTCCCAGGGATGAGATAACAATTGAGAAAAACAATGGCCAAAAGGCAGGAAAGAGGAGGTAAGGTGTAGACAAGCCTTAAAGCTAATTACTCGAAACTAATTACCTTCCTAACATCCAGAGAAGACTGATATATGCCACTTGGCTTTCACGTATGGACATTTTAAAAATGACTTTAGTGACATTTAAAAGCTTTTTGGACAAAACACTGTAAAATATTAAATTTATTTTGTTTTTTAATTATAAAAGTACACAGCTGTTAGTTAAATGTGCTGATTTCAGAGTTTCTGTCACAAAGGTCATTGGATGTTACCGCTATCAAGAGCTCCTAAGACATTACTATTCATTGAGAATTAAAGAATTAGAATGAAAAGGTAGCCGTGAAGAGTGTACAGCACCTACAGATCAATAGAGAGCCAATTGTTTGGGTGTCTTGGCCCTTTTGTCTGCAGAATATAGCTAACAATGCAATATCAAGACAGAATTCGGGTTTGCTGCCGAGACTTGTCTAACTTCTAAATACCCTTGACTTAATTCAGTTAAACTTATATCTGTTAGTATCTTCTCTTTGTTATGCTGGGCTGGGGATCTGAAGGGAGTAAAGCCCTTCTTCTACCAAGAAGCTCACAATGTGGTGAAGGGACAGAAGCCCACACAGGTTCCTGTAGTCTGCAGCAAGTCGTGATCCCTCTGGAGAGAAATGTAAATGACGGGCTGGAGTAAGGGTGACACACTGGGGGGTGTTGACTTGATGGAGCCCCAGCGTCTCAATAAACAAAGAACAGTAACCAAAGAACAGGACTGGGAGGAAGAAGCCAAACTCTTATTCACTGCAGCCATCACACCCTAATTCCTCCCCTCCTCCCTTCACCCTGTGTGGGGAAGAGCTGCAAAGCGCTGGGGTAGTGGGTTCTGAGCATGGCCAGTTTTTGTATGGAGCTGCCACCTTCTAAGACCCACTTAAAGGGGATCCATATAATTTATTAATAGGACAGGTGATCTTTTAAATAGACTTCACAGTCAAATTTTCCACTCATAAAAAACGAAAGCTAATTCCTACTGTTATCATCAGATACCACAGTCTCATCAGCACATTTGTGCCTGAGCTCTCTCATGGTCAAACCATTGCAAGAGATCTTACCAGTGTCGCTGGGCAGCAGCTGAAGTCCCTCTTAAATTCCCCCTCCAGCAGCAACTGAGACCTGCTCTCCCTGCCAGGCACATACAGACACACTCTACTATCCTCACCCATGTTGGCTTGCTGGAGCCAAGACTATTTAAAGACATCGGTGGAATTTTTACTTGACCTCATGACTCAGTGGGAAATTGCAGGGCGAGCCTTCCTCTGTGGAGCAGAACCAGGCAGATCACTTGCTGAGCACTGGCTGAAGCACATGCAGCTGTCAGACAAACGCCGAGGGTGCCAGGATCACGCCTGTCATTGCTGCTGAAGAACCACTTGGACTCATGCTGAATATCCATGACCTTGCTATGGGCACAGAGGCAGGCTGGGACAACAGCACCACGTTACTCCTGCTGAGCAATCATTGTATTTCCTCTCCCTGCTTTTTCAGTCACTTGATCCCAGAGTAACTCTACTCCAGGGAAAGAACCTAACCATATTTTGAAGGTGACCCGAGAACTCATTATACTTTTTATATGAAAAAAGGTGGTATCAGTTTGGTTGCAGGCTTCCGTCTGTGCCTTTCAAAAGTATTAATAGCAAAGTGTTCTTTGTTAACACTTAGCACTGAGGAACCAAAAAAGTAATAGTAGTTGCCCAATGTGCTTTAGATATTGATTCTTTGTGAGTGCTTTTTATTGATAAAGGGAAGTGCTGAGTAAAATACTGGTTAATGTGCTTAGTTATTCAAAACAGTAACATGGAGGGAGTTTGACATAGCTTTCAGTGTTTTGCTGTCAAACTCTACAGTTTGCTGACTGAATGAGAAGTGCTTCCTGCTTATCTTTTTGTAGTTCTAATACTGCCACATTCAAGTGACTCCCAGGTATTTCGGAGGCTTATGAAATCAAAGCCCTGGGATGACTGCATTGGCTGCTGAGTATATTTAGCCAAAGAATATGAGCTAATTGGGCGCTTGTTGTGGGAGCTGGCTGCTCACATTCTTGATGATATTGTGGTTTTCGTGTCACTTGGCTCTCAGTATGGAGCAATCTCAGTGGTGTGTTCAGAAACACCTTTTGAAGCAGTTGCAGCTAACAAGCACACAATTAAGAAGAAATTCTATGTTCATAGGAAAGAAAGATGACTTTGAAAAGACACATCTGTTCCAAGAATAATACTGCTAAATGTGCAAAACTGCTGCATATTAGGAAAAAAACATAGTTATTACTTAGCTTGTTGACTTAATAAATGGGTAATAAAAGAAATGTACTCTATTCTCAGGCTTTAGTTAATAAACTGCCTTTCTGTAGTAACCAAAGACAGAGTGACTTCAGGACTCTGCACCTGTACTTTACAATGATGTCATGTTTCGGCTGAAAAAAGATAAAGAGGGAATGCTGTCTTTATTTGTAGTGATACATTAAACTAAACCTTTTCTTTTGCTAATGGATTATTGCATTTTAAAATTAATATGCCTCAGAGCACATACTGAGTATGCATTTGATAGCTATGCATTAAAAACAGAGGGAAATTGAAGAACTGTGGGCGTGGTTGCTGGAAGACACATGAATGGCCTGGGGAGCCTGGATGAAGTCACTTAGGTTCTGTTACAAATGCTGAAAAATGAGAAATGTGTTCAGAAAATGGTATTAAAAGAGAAAAACAAACAAAAAAAGCACAAATTTAAGCTGCTAGATCTAGCCAATATGAAGATACTAAATACTCAGTTATTCCATCAATATCTACTTAAGTAGTCACGTGTGCTCTATTTCTTACTCCACCAAAAAACGACTTTTAGTACTACGAAAAATATACTCGAGAAACACAAAATGCCCAGCCTCTATGGCGTATGCAACTAAGTACCAGTACCAGTTATAATTCATCCAAGAACACCAAAATACAACTCCATCACATAGTTTAAGAAAGCAAAATAAAATACAGAGAAACAGCAAAGCTATGATAAATGATACAGGAATAATCTTGACTTTGTTGAGAAAAGAACTCTTTATGATTGTTTAAGTTACTTGTCAAGTTATACGCTGAATTCAAAGCATTACTAATTACCAACAAAAAATGATAACAGTAATAAATAGGAAGCAAAGAGCGCTGATAACAAATCTGTAAGAACTTGGGCGTCATTAGGCAAGTATAACTAAAAGCTATTAGCATGAAGCTTGCTGTGCATTTTTTTAGTAGTGTCATAGGAATCTACTTGCAAGGAGACAGCATATTTCCTATTGCTTTTAGACTTATTCCTTATTTCAGCACAGTTCAGAAAACAAAAATAAAACATGACCTGGAGCCCATTTGAAAAGTATCAAAGTATTTCCTGATAGCCTTGAGAAAAACATACATTATGAAAACTAGAAGACTGTTGGTTTTGATGGTATGAGTTAGAGCTGCCAGTGGAACACCACACAATCATTCTTATTATTTGGTCTTGAGTGATGTGAGGTCCCTAGAGGTCAGGGTGCCAGAACATGCCACTTTAGGATGTCTGTTTTCTTCTACCTCCAGAATGTGATGACCATCACTGCAGGCATGTGAGAGATAAGAGGCCCTGTGGGCTGTTGGGAAAAACTCTGAACTGAGAGCTGGCCATGTCAATTGCATAACACTTACTGAGCATGTGTGTATCTGAAGATTGTGCAGATGTTGGGGACTTAGCCTGAGAACAAACTCCCTGCCCTCTATGGGGTCCCAAGTCCATGGACAGAAAAGATGAGGTTTAGCTAAAAGTAATGCAATCCTGTGAGGACAACCACATTAAGAGTTGACTAAATTAGTACAAAGGCATGTGGGTGAGATGGCAGCAGGTAAAGAGGTGTGATATGATGAAAATGGTGTGGAGAACACATGACAATTATTGATTCAGCGGTTCCTTTGTTCTTTGTCTCGATGGAAAATTTGTGAATCTCTCTCCCAGAGAAGTTGGCTTTATAACAACTTTGTGGAATTTCCCCCTCTACCTGAATCTGAGATGATGGGCAGGCTCATGACTGGAAAGACTGCATATGATGATAATGGAGACACCACATGTCATGGGCTCCAGAGGTACTCCCGAGGCTCCCCTACCTCATTGCACAGGAAGGTGTTTCCTGAGAGTTCTGAAAGGACCCTGTTGGCAGTGTCCTCAAAGCTGCTGCTCGTCAGAATCCCCTCTAGAACTTTAAACAAAGAAAGCCTGGGCCTGAATTTGACGTATTCTGATTAGGTGGTCTGAGTAAGGCCAGGACTTCTGTAGTTTGTTTTTAAAGCTCAGTAGGTAATTCTGTTGCTGACTCTGAACTGAGAAATGCTGATATGGGCTCCTACCTAAAAAGTCAGACATGAAACTTTTAAGCCAATTGGGTCAGGAGCTTAGCAACTGAAAGGAGGCAGTAAAAGGTGGGTGATCACTGAACTTGGCTAGCAGGGGAAACTCTACTAGTGCCCCATGATTATATTCATCTGGTACTTGTTAAAAATTTAGAATCCCAGGTCCCTTTGGTATACTTTCAGAGTCAGGAGGTTAGGGCAGAGCTTGGCATTCTTAGAGCCAACCAGCAAAACAGGGGATTCCTATCCAAAATCAGACTGGAGAAAATCTGGGCTATAGCCGAATGTGTTCCCACAAGAAAATGGTAAAGCATCATATTCTAGACTCAGCTGCTACCTAGTGCTGCTGCTTTTCCTGACCAGCTCTGTCCCAGGCTTTGAAGGCTGCTGACTTTTATCTTTGCATTCAGCATAAGGAAGATATTCAATAATAATATATTCTATGAATGAATAAATGAATGAATAAACAAGTAAACCAGTTTACACAGATGACTTAGCCTCTCTGGGTCTCAGTTCTCTATAAACTGAACTGACTTTAAAGTGAACTCTCTTTAAGCTTCTTTCAGATTTGAAATTCAGACTGTGTGTGTGTATTTTTTGCTTTGTCTTCCCCTTATCTAATGCCACAGTAAATAGATACCTGAGCTTATTGTGATTATCCTGATTAATCAAGAAAAGCGAAAAACATTGAGGAGATGAGTCAAGTTCAGTATGTGTTTTAATATCCCCTTGTAGTACCATAAAAATATCATTGAATTTTGGTTGACTTTCAAAAACATATGAAGAACTAAGCATTTATTAAGGGTAAATCTAGAAATTTGCAGACCTCCTAATTGTCTGGATTCCATCTCTAACTTTTTACTGCATTGGAGGCTCACAGGGAATATTTCTGTTTGACTTTGTTGATTGATTGATTTAAAATTCCTCCTATGTTTCTGGAAGAGAAGGAATTCCTAATGATCTGTTTTCCATTAAAAATATCATTGGATTTGATTCAATAATATCATTTGGGCACTTAGAGCTGAAATCTTTCCTGTTTAACAAAAAAGAGCATATGCTGTTAAAAAACATAAAAAAAGGATAATCTGTTCCAAAGAGTAAGTTGTAAAAAAATTCACACCTCCTCCAGAGTACTTCCCCTTCTACATACACATGTGAGTCAAACATGAATTTTGCTATAAATTTTCAAAAACAACTTTTGCAAATTAATACACATAAAGCTGCAAAATAGTGCTTCTTTTGGTTTCATTGATTCTTAATAATATTGCTCCTCTCTTTGCCTCCACTGTTTTAGTCAAAGCCACAAATTGATAATATCTATATTATGGGAAAAATTAGAAATTTATGACTTTGCTTTGCTTCTGACTAACCTTATTTATAAGAGTCGGTAAGTTACAATTGTGTTTGACAAGAATTAAGAAACATAAATAGTTGGTACAAAATAGACAGAGGGAGGTTAAGAATAGCATAAGAAATAGAGAAGCCAAAGAGCTTATATGTACAACCCATGGACATGAATTGAGGGGGAAGAATGCAGGTGGGAGGGGGGTGCAGGGCAGAGGGGAGTAAAAGGGGGAAATAGGACAACCGTAATAGCATAATCAATAAAATATATTTTTTAAGAAAGAATTCTTGAATAATTTTGTTGCCATAAGTATTTTAAGAACTCGAAGTACAGTTCTGGTATTAGCCTCCTCAGCCAAGTTATACAAGGTCTGTCCAGAAAAAGTCAGCCATTGTTAACATAATGAGAATGGTTTCCACAACACGGATGTAACCTGGCAGCCAAGCAGGAAAAGAGTGGACTGAAATGCACATGTGTGAACAACAACGACTTCACTGTAGTAGTCAGTGCAGGCAGTAGATGTCATTGAATGAGCATTTGTACTGTGTGGTCATTGCATTCAACATAACTGCATGAATGAATCTGCATCAATGCACCCACTCAAGCATCATGACTCATGCAGAGTTTTTGGCAAAACATCAAATCACCAGCATAACTCAAGCCCCCAATAGTCCAGCTTTGGTGCCCTACAACTTCTGGCTTTTCCCCAAATTAAAATCACTTTTGAAAGGGAAGAGATTTGAGACAGTCAATGGGGTTCAGGAAAATACAATGGGGCAGTTGATGATGTTTCTAACAAAGGATTTTGCAGAATATTTTGAACAGTGGAAGAGACACTGGGAGAACTATGTGAGGTCCCAAGGTGCCTACTGTGAAGGAGACTGAGGTGTCACCTATGTACAATGTGTCTTGTATCTTCTCCAATAAATATCTCCATTTTTCATATTACATGGCTGTATACCTTCTGGACAAGCCTTGTATAAGAGAAATTTAGGAATATTTTCATTATGGAAATGACAGGAGTAGTATAAATAAAGAATCTAGCGAAGAAGGAGAAAAAATCTTCTTTGTGTTAAGTCTCTTATACTTTCTTATTATGATGATTAAACTATAATAAATAAATCTAGAAATCTGTTTAATCTCTCAGAAATGTACATAATGTTTGTTACAGAAAAATCTAGACTAACAGACTTCTAGCCAAGATAGAGGTGTAGGTAGATACACTTTGCCTCCTCACACAACCAAAAGAAGGACAACAACAAATCCAGAACTGCCAGAAAATCAAAATGTATGGAAGTTTGACAACCAAGGAGTTAAAGAAGAAACATTCATCTAGACCAATGGGAGAGTTAGACATGGGCAGCCAGGGTGGAGAGGACACTGGCAAAATGGCAGCTAAAGGACTGGGCAGTCCCACATGTGCATGTGGCTAAATCAGGGGGAACAACTGTGGAGGGAGACAGACTATGCAACCCAGGATTCCAGTGTGGGGAAATAAATCCTTAAAACTTCTGACTGTAAAAACTTGTGAGGATTGCTGCAGTGGGAGAAATTCCTGGCCTCACAGGAGAGTTCCTTGCAGAGACCCACAGGGTCCTAGAACTCACATAAATCTACCCACCCTGGAATCAGCACCAAAAGGGCCCAATTTGCTTGGGGGTAGCAGAGGAAGTGACCGAAAGCCAG
>PVIA01002604.1:0-63971 GCA_004024845.1 Tonatia bakeri
TTTTTTTTATAAAGATTTTTATTTATTTATTTTTAGAGAGGGAAGGGAGAGGGGGAGAGAGAGAGAGAGAGAAACATCAATGTGTGGTTGCTGGGGGCCATGGCCTGCAACCTAGGCATGTGCCCTGACTGGGAATCGAACCTGCGATGCCTGGTTCGCAGCCCGCGCTCAATCCACTGAGCTACGCCAGCCAGGGCAGGAGGGCCATTTTTTAAAATTAAGAACTTTGTGAAAGATGACACAGGACTGGAACAGGGGGATCCAATAAGGACATTTCAGTGGTCCAGGCAAGGTGAGAGGATGGTCTGGGCTAACAGAAGGGCAGTAGAGGTAAGCAGCATCAACTAGATATATTAGAAATTGAGTCTACATTGTTTCCTGAGGGATGACTGGTTGGGGAGGGGGGACTAGAGAAAGAAGAATGTATCTCAGGTTTTAATATGAGAAACTGTATAGATGGAAGTACCCTTTACTGTAAGAGGAAGATTGGGATGAAGGCGGAAGTCTACAGATAAAGTCAAGAAGGTTGATAAACCAGTTTATTAAGCAAGGTAAGGTATGTCCTGTGACGTAAATCCATGGTCCTCCACCCTGGATGCACACAAGAGTTAGCTGAGAGGGTTTCCAAAAACCAGTGCCTGGGCTCCACCATGCCCCAGATTGAATTGGTCAACACTAGGCATTGTTATTTTTTAAATGCTCATTAAGTGATTTTCATATAAGAATAATTTTCCTACATGATAAAGAGCTTAGCCACGAGTGAGATCAATACAATTCACTGATAGAAAGCCTTAAAAAGAGAAGAAACGAGAAGAGTGGTATGAATTATGACAGTTGCACATCAGTGGTGTGGACCATGTTAGACTGGACTTGAAAATCCACTCTGGAGTAGGCACAGCCTGTCTGCTCTGACCTTTGTGATAACCTGCATCCCTGGAGAAGGGCCTAACCCACCAAAGTCCAAGTCAGTACACCAACGACCAAGGCTGTGGAGTATTCTTTGCCAAGCTATTCAAAGCCACACAAGAACAATAGAACAATTCAGCCTGACCCCAGGGGTGTGCTATAAACCCTTCCCACCAGCTCTCTAACTCTCCACACTCACCTGATAAACCTGCAACTTGAGAAAAAATACAATTATGTTGATATATGTGGTAAGTGTAAATCTTCCTGAGAAGATTCATTGCATGAAGTCTTAAAAATAATGCATCTTAAAACATGGTTTGCCCCCGTCTCCATTATACTACTTATGAAATAAGTCTCACAAATTAACTCAAAACTTAATATAATCCATGTAAGGAGGGGTCAGGAAAGCTGATACAATAGCATACTTTTCTAATGTGTTTAATCAGTAGATTAATTTTCCAATTTTAAAAATATAAAGTTGAGCCCAATATTGAAGTATAAATTAATTGTAGGAGATGAACAAAACTAGGAAAATAATTAGATGAAGAGACACATAAGTCTGTTGTTAAAAAGGACATAAAAGTTCTAAAAGATAGCAAAAAAAATAGGCTTTACAAGCCAACCAAGGACCACACATGATGGTAATAGCGGAGAAAACAAAGTGTTGTGGAACATACAGCTGGGACCACAACTAGTCTAAGGTCAGAAAATAGTCTCCCAAAGAACGTGAAATGTTTAAGCTGAAACCCAAAGGGTAGTGTCCCAGGAAGAGGAAATGGTATTCAAAACTGGCAACAGAAAGCTGGTAAATTTGAGGAATTAAAAGAAGATGAAAATCGTTCTCAAGGGAAGTCAGAGACATGACAGGAAAGACCAGCTGAAGGCTGGTGAAGGGGTGCCTGTGACCAGGGTTAGAATTGTAAATTCATCATAGAGGGAGCGGGTCACTAGAGGGTTTTAAGAAGGTAGGTGGGAGTAACACGGCTGACTCATCATTTTAGGAAAACCACTCTGGCTTACATGTAAAGAATGGACTGGAGGCAAGAGATACGGGTGAGAGGTAAGCCATCTCCAGTCTGGAGTGACCGTCAGTGGTAGTAGGGGTGATGGGCAATGGGTTGCACAAACAGATATTTAGGAGGTAGAATCCATAGGACTTGAAGATTAATTTGATGAAAGATTGTTAAAGTTAGAGAGGTAAAAAATGACTGCATTTATCTGAGATAGGCACCTGGGTGAGAGGTGGAGTGGTCACTGAGTGAGGAGCACAGGGAGGGACAGATCCCGACTGGGGAACATCAGTTCCCTTGTGGACATTTACAGTTCAGTAGACTATGAGCCATCTACATGGTGGCACTCCTCCAAAGTAGTTTGAGATATGTAAATCAATTCATATGTTCTTATAGCTATGTTATATAAGCATACATATACATTTTTTTAATTTTATGAAAAGGAGTTGAACTAGAAATGAGAGACTATTTAAATAAGAGTGACAGACTCTGCTCAGTAACTTTTAACCTGAGGTCTTCAGGAGGTCACCACATCCACCAGCAAAGCTGCAGAGAACACCAAGTAAGGAGGAATCAGGGCCAATAAGAAGGTAGAAACACTGAGTTTATTTATTGCTGAAAATGGAAACTTGAATAGGAAACTAACAAATGCCTCCAGGTTCATAATGAAATATCACATGGAAAATGGTGTCCAATTTTTATTCATCACCCTTAGGACAAAAGAACAAGAAATGATCTACAACAGGAGAGCTTTCTAATAAATTAAAGTAAGGGCTTCTTTAATAAGGTTGTTAAAATCTGGAATGAGTTTCTTATGATTGTGGTAGACTCTTCTAGCTTCTAGCATTTTTATGTCATAATATTTTCCTACCTGAGATATTTTTAATATAACTGCTCTTGAGAAGTGCTGGGATCTTCTCAGTCCTTTCTCTGCAGACCTATTTTTTGCATGTGACACTCAGATGTAATTTTTAATATTTAAAAAAATAAAGTCATAAGGCCAAAGGCAATTTTTACTTCTTAGCAATGGAACTGTGTACACTACACAAAGAACAGTAATCACATACAGTTCTGACCGAGGGTCTCACACTCACAGCCTCTTCTGTGAGTTCCTGAGTTCAATGGGATGCTGCAGAGCACACCCAGGAAACGGGTCCCACCTGCAAGGTCCACTAAGGTTGCAGAGAGAACCAACTTCTGCAGTCTGAGCTTTCAGGTCCTTGAGAAATGAGCTGTATTCATTGCACTCAACAATGCCACCCGCCCTAAAGAGACATATTTTAGAGGCATGTAAAAAGCCTGAAAGCAAAAGGGAATCCATGCTGTCTCTTTTACATCTTCTCAGAGAAGCTCCTCAAGGATCATCAAGGTAGGAGAGAGCGCCACAAGCTTAACCCAGGTCTCAGACTCATGGTAAGAATAGGTCACATTAGATTTATTTTATCCCCTCTGCATTTAAGGTTTATCTGCCCAGCATTTTATAGTAAACTTTTTCAGGGTTCATGATTAGGCCAAGAACTAGTCTTGAGCACGATTTAACTTATATGAGTGATTATTTTAACCACAATCTCAACTCCACCTTTGGTACTTGATAGCAGTGGTCCCCAACATTTTTGGCATCATGGACCAGTTTTGGGTGGTGGGGTGGGAAGGAGGTGGAGCTCAGTTAAGCTTTCCTTGCAGCCCAGTTCCCAACAGGGGGCCCCTGCTTTTATAGCCAAGATGTTCAAATTCTTCAAATTTGAAAACATCCATAATGGCAATTATGTTTTTAGAACATCTGAATGAGGAAACATGTAAATGTAGAGAGCCCCCATTCATTCCATAAATGTTTAATGAATTTTTATCTGAGCTATTGTGTCCAAAAGTTATAGAGAAAAAGCAATATGAGATATGTGTATATTTATGGTATTTCTTCCATCTACAGACACTATTTGGTATTCATAGGAGTAGAACAGTGGTTGGCAACCCTTGCTAACACTGGAACTTCAGACAACTACTGATGTCCTAGCCCCACCCTGACCAGTTAAATAACTGGTAGAAGGAGGGGCTGTGTAGGGGACCTGACTTCTGGCTGCTGGTCAGTGTCAAGAACCACTGAATTAAAGATTTCGTAATAAAGCCAAGGCCTCTAAGGGCCTGGGGGGGGGGGGACAGATTATAAACTGCTGCTTTAGAGCTTTCATAAGGTTATTTGCTAGCTTTTGTTTTATTTTGTTATGTTTTCCATCCATTTTCCCTGAAGGCTTAAGGCACAGGGCCTGCATACTTCCCCTAGCACCCCACCAGCCCACCCTTGCAAAGGCAAGTTTGGAGACCAAGTTCAGTCCCACATTTTATCTACATCATCTTTCAAAGGCCTTACAAAGTTGCAATGTTGAGAAGCTAATGAAAATATAAAATATAAAATGAATAAGCCACTGAAACTTGAACTGATAGATTGCCAAACTATCAGAAGCTTAAAAGAAAATTGCTTTTATTCATACATCAATTAGTAACACTCATTTGGTTCCAATTCATAAAGCATCTTCTTACATCTGTGATTTATCATAAACAACAATTATTCTCCAGAAAACGCTTGGAAGGCTAAGCTCTTAAAATTTCTGATTAGTCTTTAATGATTTAAAATGTACTCTTCTGTTCTTCTCCATGCAGAGGAGGATAACTAATTATTCTGAATTGATGGAAGGCTTGAGATTAGATTACATAAAGACAAGGACATGGCATATGGTAAATAGTCAGTGCTTTGGGCCCCCTAATTTGATACCTGCTGAGGAAATAAGTGCAAAATTATCACTGTTGTTCTTACTACGTACTCACAGAGTGCCATTGCTCTACATTAAACAAAAATCTTGTCTCTGAATTCTTTCACAAAATACTTGTAGGTGGTGGAGCAGTTTGTTACTATGAACACTTGTGACTTTAATATGAAATCCTAGAAAAAAGCTTAAATATTAGTTATATCAGTTAATATTACAAGAATGCATATATCCAACACATTACCAAGCAAACCCTAAATTTACACTCAGAAAAGTCAATAATTCCAATGTTGGCCTTCTTTTCCATCAAATCTTTACCCAAAGCAGCCAATGAAAGTGGGATTAATTCCATTTCTTTATTTTTTTCTGTTTCTAACTAAAATAGATTCATATCAGAAGTGCAAATGATCTAAAGTTTTCAGTAGAAGAATGAATAATGAATGATAAACAATTAACAAAGTCATCATTTACTTTACTTGAAATTATATTAAAACATTTTTATTATTTAAGTAGTTAAATGTCAAAAATGAAATAATGGAAAAAATACAAATAAACATTTAAATAATTTTACCAGGGGGAAAGTCTTTCTTTTTTTGTAAGGAAACAAGTAATTTATTGTAAGAATGATGAATCATTGGTGAATTTTTACACCGTATTAGAAAGCAATTCTTCAAGGGCATGGAGACTGGCTGGCATTGTAGGCTCATTATAATTTATTGTCCAATACATTCAACCTGAGTGGTGTTCGACATTGTTTATCATAATACAAAGGGAAATTTAGTATCATTGGTTCAGAAAAAGGCCACATTCTAAGTCAGTTCATTGAGTGATGGTCTGTGCTCAGGGTCATTAAAAAGGGCGAGGGCACGTTTTTCGTAGTGTACGAGGCATGGGTCCAAGGGAAAGTCTTTCAGGACATACCACCAAAGGAAGGAAGCATAAAGGAAAAGACTGATGGAGCTAATAGAAATTTTTAATTCCAAATTGATCTTACTTTTAATTGTGTTTGTATTATTCAAGTAAGATAAAATTGGAAGTGTTTTTAAAACATAGGCTGATAAAGTGTTAAATTCTTACAAATTAAGGAGGAAAATAAGCAATGGATAAGAACAAGAAATTAACAAAAGCAAAAATTTTGATGGACTATAAACACATGAAAACTGTGAAATTACAAGTATAGTTTTTTCTATAAAATTGGCAAAGATTAAAATTTAAAATGTAAAGATACCTAGTTTTATTGAAAGTTTTTGTAAAAAGTTTACTTTTACATACTGCTGGTGAGAATACAAATTAGTGCAATATACATGGAGGTCAATTTGGCAATAAGTAGCAAAACCCTTTAAGATTTTTATACTCTTCAATACAATAATTTTATTTCCAGGAATTTATGATAAGGAAAAATTGAAAAATACCTAATATTCAACAGAAAGTTATGTTATGGTATACACAGACTTCCACTAAAAAGCATTATAAGTTATGATTATATATTTATATGTGATCTCATCATGACATGAGAAAATGACATGAAGAACAGAAGTTTAGATTAGCATACCCACAGTTACCTCAGAGGGATGGGATTACCCCCCAGCACAGCACTGCAGCTTCAAAACTGTCCTCCAGAAAGACAGAAGTTGTTATACTATTGGATTGCCAGAAAAGAGAGGCAAGATTTACAAAATGACAACTGTCAAGTTGGAGGTGGGTCAATCTTCTTAAATGATATAAATATGTGAAAAATTGTGGGAAGCTGCGTGGTGTGAGCCCAGCTCCCACTGGGAGATGCACAGGACCCACACCCACGGATAGGTTCTATAAGGAATCAGGCCTGCAATGTACCTAGGATGCTATGAGTCTTGCTTTTTGCTAAATCACCCTCACCCTGAATTGAGGACATTTACTGCAAAGCAACTTCCTAAAAACCATGCCAAACCTTCCAAGGATGAGTGTAACTGATTCAACTACTTTTGCCTTTTCATTTGCAAATATCCCTCTTCTGTGATGTGATTAGCAGCATTGGCTCCTTTGTTTTCTGTAAAGAAAAACCACCTAAAGCTAATCTGTGCATAGTAAATGAGAACCATCATGTAATGGGCAGATAAAGCTAATAAAGGCCTGTCATGGCCATGGCGAAGGCCGAGGCTTTTGCTCCCCTTGAGAGAAAAGCCATGCTGTCCCTTTTCCTCCACCGGACTCGGTAGCCCGTGTGAATGTCTCATTTCATCCATAATGATGCAGACCCCATGAGCCGGGATCCACATCAAAAAATAGTGTACTGTTCCCTACTTTTAGCAGAATATAGCAAAAGTGTAAAGGGCCTTGGGTTTTTTTAAGCATTATCATCGTGGGTACAAACCCTTTACCATAAAAATTAAGACCACTTGAAATGCTACAGAGAATGCCAAAGGAATTTGATATTTTCTGAAAAACCACAGAGAACAAAAGGCAAAAAAGTTTGCCAAGATACTATATTTGGGCAATGTTCTTTAAAAAAAAAAATTTATTTATTGATTTTTAGAGAAGGGAGAGAGAGAAACATTGATATGCGATAGGTCGCCTCTTACATACCCGCAATTGGGGACCTGGCCTGCAACCAAGGCAGGTACCCTGACTGGGAATTGAACCAGTGACCTTTCGGTTTGCAGGCTGACACTTAATCCACTGAGCCACGCCAGCCAGGGCAGACAATGTTCTGATGGTTAAAACGGGTGGATCTTTCAACTCTCTGACTCTAACCCTCTCCACATTTAATTGCTAAACATCATAACAACTTATATGGCATAGCACATAAAATGCTAGAAAACATTCTGATTTTCCAAAAGGATGAATACTAGAAACCAAAACCTAGTAACCTGATACTGGTTCTCAAAACAAAATTTCCAACACTATTAAACCAGTAGGTGTAAGTTTGGGAGAAAATGATGAGAACACATCTTTCAGCCACAAGAGTGTGATTCAACCACAGAAAGTCCTGGTGGTTAAAGATCGGTCATCATCCACAGGGAAGAGGACTTGGAACCAAGATGTCACTACTTCCCATTGACCTCCCAGGAGGATCCGTGGGGCTGGTCAGTTCCATGTGTGTCCCCTTCCCCATTGTAAGCTTCTATGTCCCGGAAGCCTTTCTTTCCTGTCTCTAGTCCAGGCTCTCCATTTCATGGGTGCTCCCTTGATCTTGGCTGCAAATGAGCAGCAGTGCTTGAGAGTACTTGGGCCCCTTCCAGCAGTTATATGTCCATGTGTTCCACAAAACAAGAGGGTGGCATGAATCCCCAGCCCTCCAATTCAGGAGGATGAGTGACATATGAAACTAAAGGCATCAACATGTGATTAGGTCTTTCAGAGGACTGCTTCACTCATGAGGAATCATTAGTAAAGAGTCTGGATTAACACAGGAGTATACTCAGCATGCAGGGTGCCTTTTCCTGGACAAAGCACCAAAATACTTTCTAAGAAATGCTTGTAAGTAGGAGCCTTCTAGACAGACACCCTGGAGAACTGAGTCAGCCTGAATTTTGGCAGTCTTGTCTAAGTTATTCCCTCTTGGACAGGGTTGGTTAGATCCTCCTGACACTGGTCTCCTGCCTGCTGGCTTATTCCAGATACTTTCTTGGCCAGCTGGCAGAATGCTACAGTGGCCTTTTTATAAACTAGATCAATCCCTTGGCAGAGCCAGCCAATTACACCATTCATCATATTTCTAACACCTGGTGCTGCTGAGTTGGAAAGATTGGGTAGCACTCACTCTCATAGAAGCAGCAGGGTCAAGAACCGTTCTATAAATCTCGATTCACTTCTGAGATGTTTCAATAAAATGAGCAATCAATTTAAGCAACTATAATTCTCCCATGGTTTAAGATCTTCATGGGACAGAATGGCAGAAACAGAAACCACAGCAAACACTGGGCTGCTCAAATCCACAGGGCTTTCCCATGTTCCTCTAGATCGAGCAATAATGAACCTTCAGTACCTATGGAAACTCCAACTGTGGGACTTTCTGCTGTCCCAGTCTTTCTGCCTTACTTAAAAAGAAAGATTACCTCACAGGCATCATTGGGTATTGTCTCCCCAACCATAACCGACCCATCAGCAGGCTCATATGCAAGTACATCTGATACATCTGTCTACACACCGCACCTTACGACAGGACACTTCCTATTGTTAGTCAAGTTGACATCAAACCTTTATGGAAATTGACTAAAAGCTAGGTCATCAAGCTAGCCAGTATGAAGTAACCATGTCAAATGACTGGTATCACGTAGAACATATCATTTAACCCCAATGTACTCCAGTTAGAAACAGTAAAAGAAATAACTAGAGAAACACAATATCTGGAAATTTTAAATGTATTTCTGAACAACCTATTGATCAAAAAATCAAAATGGAAATTTAGGAAAATGTCAGGTTGATTAGAAAAATGTTATGTACCAAAATGCAAGACACAGTTTAAGAGGGTCTTAAAGGTTCGGTTTTTAATGCTTATATCAGAAAAAAAAAAAAAGAACAAGAAAAGCTCAACTCAATGAAGCAATTATCCAACCATAAAGAATTAGAAAAAAAGAACAGCAAAATAAACTAAAATGGGAGAAAATAATAAAAATAAGAACAGAAGTTAATAAGAAAGAAAACAAACATATGAGGAGGACAGATAAAGGTCAGAAATGTAATAAAATATACAAGTTCCTAGTAAGAATAACAAAATAGGAAAAAGAGAGTGGTATTTAAAAAATTTAAATCAAGATTAAAAGGGGCAAAGTTATAGTTACTACAGATATTAAACAGATAAGATGTTATGAACAACTCTGTGACTATGAATTTGAAAACTTAGATGAAATAAACAGATACACATAGGTTAACAAAAACCAATGTTTTAAAAAACTAGAGAACATGAAAAGTCCTATCAGCTTTAAAGAAATTAAATATATCTAAAATAATCTATATACCCTTCATCCCTCCTTCCCCTCCCTTTCAATCCAAGGTCCAATTAAGGATTATACATGGATATACTTATCATTAGATTAAACAAGAATATTTCAATATTCCTTCTCCCACTGTTTGTTTTATCATGATCTTTATATTTTTTCTTTTTTTAATTTTTTATTTAAATTATTTTATTGTTGTTCAATTATAGTTGTCTGTATTTTCTCCCCACCACCCTCTCCAAACCCACCTCCCTCCCTTGCTTCTACCCTCCCCCTTGGTCTTGTCCGTGTGTCCTTTATAGTAGTTCCTGAAAACCCTTCTCCCCACTGTTTCCCCCATCACCTCTGGCTATTGTTAGATTGTTCGTAATTTCAATGACTCTCATTATATTTTGTTTGCTTTTTTCTTTTGTTGATTATGTTCCAGTTAAAAGTGAGATCATATGGTATTTGTCCCTCACCACCTGGCTTATTTCACTTAGCATAATGCTCTCCAGTTCCATCCATGCTGTCGCAAAGGGTATAACCTCCTTCTTTCTCTCTGCTGCATAGAACTAGACAAAATGGACAAATTTCTAGAAAAATATAATCTACCAAAACTCAATAAAAAAGAAGCAGAAAGCCAGAACAGACCTATAACACTTGATGAAATTGAAACAGTAATTAAAAAGCTTCTGAGACACAAAAGCTCTGGACCAGACAGTTTCACAGGAGAATTTTACAAAGCATTTAAGGGAGAGCTAAACCCCATCCTCCACAGATTATTTCAAAAAATTCAAGAAGATGAAAATACTGTAAATTTTTAAAAGGTATTATTTATATTAGCAAGAAACATTTTTTAAATATCTAGGACAAAATAATGTGTAAGCCTTCTATAAAGAAAACTAAAAAATGTCTTTATTAAAAGATATTTCTATAGAGAAAACTAAAAAACTTTATTAAAAGACATTTATTTAATAGGGTAATAAGAAGACCTATTTATTTAATAGGGTATGAAGACTGAATATAATAAAACACATCAACTCCTTTCCAAATGGATCTATAACTTCAGTGCAATTACAATAGAAATTCCACCAGAGTGTGTATGTGCCTATAAAACTCAACAAGCTGATGGCAAAATTTACATGAAAGAATAAAGGGTAAACAAAAGCCAAGACACTCTTGAAGAAGACCAAGGTGTGTGCATGGGAGGTGGTCAGGGTGTTGGGAGATTTTCCCTATTAGATATCAAGACTTAGCTACAAAAATTAATGCAGTGGGATATTGATGCAGGCACAGACTAATAGACCAAAAGAAAAATAGAGGGCCTGATAATAAACTATTGCTTACATGGAAAATGGATTTAAGACAAAGCATACATTTCAGATCACAAGAAAAGATGAACTACTCAATAAAAGACACTAGGTCATTTGTTTATTCAAATAGGAAAAAATAACATTGTATACCTATGCTATACTCTAACACAAAAATGAATTACAAATAAATTAGATACTTGATATGAAACACAAATTATAAAATATTAAAATATAGAATATAGAATTATTACAATTATATAGAATATGTTTAACCTCTTGTTTCTTTTTTTAAAGATTTTATTTATTTATTTTTAGAGAGGGAAAGGAGGGAGAAAGAGAGAGAGAGAAACATCAATGTGCAGTTGCTGGGGGCCGTGGCCTGCAACCCAGGCATGTGCCCTGACTGGGAATTGAACCAACAATGCTTTGGTTCGCAGCCCGCGCTCAATCCACTGAGCTACACCAGCCAAGGCTAACCTCTTGTTTCTTAAACAAGCAAATAAAGTAAAATTAATAAGAGGACAAATTAAATTGTATTAAAGTGAAGAACTTGAGGTTATCATTAGGAATGAAAAGCAAGCAATAGAGAAAGGGAGAATATTTGCATAATATGTAACCAGTAAGAGGGTTAGTGTTCAGGAGATATACTGTATTTTGCTGTGTGTAATGCACACCCGTGTTTTTAGCCAGAACTTTCAGGGGGAAAAATTTTTTTGTTTTAATTCTTTAATTCAATTATTTTTTCATTTATATTTAGATATTTGTTTTTTATCTTATAAAAGATTTTCAGCATTTCTTTTTGAACATACAATATTGTTATTGCTTTCTAGAGTTACACTTTTAATGCATAAGCATAAATAAAAGAATTAAAAACTTTTATATAGATAAAGTATTACCCATGTATAATGCACATCCTTATTTTTTCCTCAAAAATTTCAGCAAACAAGTGCTCATTTACATGGTAAAATATGATATATATAAAGAGTTCTTATAAATCAGTAAAAAAAAGGTATACTCAGCAGGAAAAATGGGTGATTGACATGAACAAGTATTTCATAGAAAGGGAAACACAAATGCACAAACGTATGAAAAGATGACTGAGGGGACATTTGCAGGGTTCATCTTGGACTGTGTGTGCATGCTTGCTCCTCACTGTAGCTGGCCTCTCTTCTCCTGGCTGGGACATAAATGAAGGCCCTGGACCAGGGGGCTCTGGAGAGAGTAGGCTCAGTAAGAAGGACCAGAGTTTGTGCCCTGGTAGCAGTGGTGGTGCTGGCCAAATACATATTCACCTTGAAAATGGTGACACGCAGAATATCAAGATCATTCAAATGAATCTTGGATAGCTAAGAAATGACTAACCAGGAGTCTGTTGTCTTTGTGAAAATGGTGTCAAAATTCCAGAAACTTCACTTTGCATCTAGAACATTACACAAGTGGAAATTATCTATGGTCCTGTCAAAGGAGGAGCTGCCATAATAGCAGACTTAGATAAAAACAGACTTTAGTAAATCACTAAGTGACTACAAAGGGAAAAGATGCCCAACATGCCATAATATGATTGACGATTATAAACTGGTTACAGATGCTGTCAAAAATTATATTCAACTAGTCCAGTCAAGATGGAGGTGTATGTAAACACAGATCACCTCCTCGCACAACCACAGCGAAAATTACAACTAAACTACAAAACAACTATTACACAGAATCATCAGAAAATAAAGCACTATGGAAGTCTGACAGCCAGGGAATTAGAGAAGTCACATTCATCTAGATGGGTAGGAGGGGCAGAGATGTGGAAATGCACAGAGAGGTGAGGAGATGTGAAGGTATGGAATGGATGGCCCCACACCCACGTGCTGTGGATGAAAATCAGGAAGGATACCTTGGGAGAGAAGGATCCCAGTCACCACCAGACCACACATCCCAGGGTTCCAGTGCCAGGAAGATAAGTCCCCTAACATTTGGCTGTAAAACTAGTGGGGGTTGGAGTGGCAAAAGAAATGCAAGAATCTCAGGAGTCTCTTCTTAAAGGGCTGCAATGCACTTAGAACTTTCGCAAACTCACTCCCTCTGGGCTCCAGCACCAGGGCAGCAGCTGCAAAGCACCAGTGGCAGACAAGGAGAAACTGAAGTGTCTGGCATCAGGGTGAGTGCCAGGGCACAACACCCTCCTGACAAAACTCCAGAGGCCAGGCAGTGGCATTGTCCACTTTCTGAGCCCTCCCCCACACAGAGCCACAGAGAGGTGACAAGTCAGGGGCAAGAGGTCTGTAACCAAGACATTTCCTCTTGCTGCAAAACCGTTCTGTATTAACCTTGTACTAAATCATTGTAACACACAACTAGCAGAAAAAATCTGAACAATTCACCGACACCGAATCCCAAAGCTTCTAATCAGTCATATCACCAATCTCCCTTTTGGCTTACATGGTATTTTAACTAGGAGTGAGTGACCTTTTTTGGTCTTGCTTTTGCATTATTGAGGATGTATTTTGTGGGCTTAATTACAACTCAACTTTGACAGCAGTGGTTAACAAGGGATTTAGGTTTCCATTTCCTCTATTTGTGGTTCAGGATACTAAGGAACTACATCCAAAACGCCACTGACAGAAGACTGTAATGCTTCTAATTGCTCTGCTCTTGTCAGCTGGGAAGGACACTCTGGTAACTGCATGGTAGGAATTTTACATAGACAGAAACTTAGTCAGTGAGAAGTGAAGCGATACACCCAAGACCACAGGCAATAGGTTACTGAGCCTGGATATCAATGGAGGACTGCTTGGTTTCCCTAATCTCCACAACACACTCAGATTTTATTTACCACATGGTCTGAACCTTAATTATAAAAACTTGAAACAACTTTGGTCCAGATCCACAGCCACTAGCAAGGACATACAGTTGGGATAAACATTTTCCTTGTGGTTTTTTGTCTCGTGCTCCTAAATTTAGCATTTGAAAAGAAAACCAAATCAGAAAGTCCAGAAGGGCATGTAAAAAGCAGTGAATCAGAGGGGCAAGCAAAAAAGGAACAATCTAGGTATACTACTTCAAGGAAGACTGGGAAGTTCAGAGAATTTGGTGGGAGGCAGAGAATGGTGGGAGGCTACACCTGAAGCAATTTCCTGAAACGAAGAGCTGCTGGCTGTCTTGGATGTGGGTAGTGAGGTACCCATTTCAGATGCTGGAGAGAAAGATTTCATAGATTTTTTTTTCTTTTACAGTATAAAGATGAAGTACAGCTTTTAGGCAAAGATTCTAACCAATTTTGTCATAAAGACATTTGTGGTTGTGTTTCACGCAATGTGGTCTTACACTCTTACAACTATAACCAGGCCGATATTAAATACTGAGTGCACATTTGCAAAGTGGAATTTAAGGAATGGTAGGCTTTTTGATGAGAAACAATGCCATTTTCCTCACAGACAGTATTTGTCATGAGCAGATGATTCACACTGATGCTTTATAAACAGTATGAATTCCTTAAGAAACTTCCCCACTGGGCCCTCCACTGGCACTGAGTTCAAGACATTAGCCAAATATATAGACACAGATACAGACACAGACACAGACATCCCCAGAAAGGATACATCAGAATTCTACCGACACTAGAACTTGCCTCAAGAGAGAGCAGCAACACAGTCTGGCTTTGTAGCAGCAGATAGATCATGGCTTTGACTTTTCATCTTGGTCTTCTAAGCCAGTAGAGAAGCATAAAGCAGACAGCATCATAGCAATTACTCCAGAATTGCATGTGATAAGTTAGTCTTTAAAAGAGGAACTAAATGAGGCTTGTAATCCATTTAAATTGTAAAGGAACTGAGGTAATCTTGGAACTGATTAATTCTTCAAATAACCAAAAAAAACTAGCTATCACTTATCAAGAGCCTACTATAGACCTGGTATCTGTGTTGAGATATTTTAC
This sequence comes from Tonatia bakeri, assembly GCA_004024845.1. Taxonomy (NCBI): domain Eukaryota; kingdom Metazoa; phylum Chordata; class Mammalia; order Chiroptera; family Phyllostomidae; genus Tonatia; species Tonatia bakeri. The sequence goes on from PVIA01002604.1 coordinate 14,815, forward strand.
ACACACATAATATTCACAACTGTCATGCAGTGTGAGTGTGACTGGGGCCATGATATACATAAGGCACCTAAGGCTAAAAGAAAGCAATTTACAAAATGTAGGTAATTCATCAATAACTGAGCTAACGCGCTAACTCAGATATTCCTGAGTCTAAAGCTGGGGCTCTTTTCACCATGCTATGCTATTGAAGAATTAGCCATTTGTGCTCAGGGTTGCCGTCCATGTTGTTAAATATGGCTCCAAAACCATGAAGAGACCTGTCCATGGTAATAAACAGTAGTTTTTGTTCAATTTAATGTACTAGAATGGAGTCAGAAGTTAACACTGTTTATCATTGTTGTTGACCAGTTCAAAACCAAGGTCACTTTTTTTCCAGTCCATGGTTAAATACATTTAGCAAATGTTGACTTCTCCAGAAGGAAAGCACAGTAGAAATCAAGTGTGCTCCCCCAAAGCTTGAAACACTTGCTTTGTGAAGAGTAGGCACATCAGGAATTGTAAATATGTTTTCCCAAGTGCAGCTCATTTCATAGAAATGATGAAATGACCGAAGAAAGTGAAGCCAGATTCCTGATTTCACTTTATTTCCCAAGGACAGAAAGTCAATGTGTAAGCATAATGTAGGGTTTCCAGATATATTCCCTGGTGTTAAACCTCTCGTGATCGTGGTCATAGAGGAAGTTCTTAGGAAGTGCACTTAATGTGATGCCAGAAGTCCTAAACTCCCTGTCCAAACTCTGCTACTGTTTAGCTCTAAAATTCTGGGCCATTTAACTTCGCCAAGCTTCAGGTTCTTCTAAAAATGGAAATAATGATTCCTACCTTTCAAAACAGTAAGGCTGAATGGAATACAGGCTGAACCATTTTATATATAGTAAAGTGCTACACAAACATACCAGCACATTCAGAATACTGAACAGGAACCAGACTAAAGTATTAGGAACTATTTGCCAAATCCTCTCCTTAAAAGTTTTGATTTACTTCCTTTCTTGAATTCCGTGAGATTTTCCTAGATATTATTTCCGGGATGTTATCTTCTGCTCCACTTACTATTGGGTTGGCCAAAAACTCCATGTTTTTTTTCTATAAAATAAAAGACATATTTTTCATTTTCAACAATAACTTTATTGATTTGGATATTTTGAGTATGTCAGCTATCTCCCATGTGGTATATTGATTGTTCTCAATTAATGTCTCGATTTGATTGCTATTGACTTCAAGTGGTCACCCAACCATGGAGCATCGTCCAGTGAGAAATCTCCAGCACGAGACTTCGCAAACCACATTTGACAGGTTCGATCAGTCACAGCACCTTCTCCATACACCTCACAAATCTTTTCTGTGTTTCAGTTGCATTTTTACCCTTCTGGAAAAAGTAAAGCATAATATGCCAAAATCTTGCATATTTTCTTCTATCTTCAATATTTAAATGGCTACACAAAAATTCACCAATTTTGATAAGTTTTTTTTAAATGCACACTGATATGACAGCTGTTTTGAATGAAGTTAAAGACAACTAAGCACTACTAGAACTATCTTATGGGGAAAAAAACAAACTTTTTGGCCAACCCGATATTTTTTATTGCTTCAGTTGCTGTCTGTTCCCACTGGTCAAACCAGCCCAGGACTAAAACAACAAATGTCCCAAAGGCTTCCCCTCCAGCCAAGCAGCAAAAAAGTTTTTGAACCAATAAATCACTGTTATGGCTATTACTTCAATGCCCTATTTATAGCTTACCTATAGTTTCCAAAAAGTTTCACAGTAAAGAGAAATGTGCAATTTATTCTAGGATAATGTGCTTGCTTGTAACGCACCAGAGTCCAGGTCTTTTCTCAGAGACAAGTGTCCATCTCTTACTCTACAATGCGTGTATGCAATTTTAAGATCTTCAGAGAATACCCTAGCTCTGCTTTCAAAGTTATCAATATCTGTAGAATATCAAGGTAAATCTGCTAACAATTTCCTCCAGTTAATTCCTAATGACGTAAAAAAAATCTTCTCAGCAAGTTTTGGAACTGCCCGGTTGTGATGAAAAATGAAATGTTTTCATTTTTAAAGAAACCATCCAGGTAGCACACTCACAAGCCAGAGTCCAGAAATATCGACTGTGTAGTCTACATCAAAGTTGTCTCATAAATCCTGACTCTTGTTTATACACCACAACAGAGACACCAGGTTGTGGTGCTGAGGGACACAAATTGTGGCTCCAAACAATCCGGGTTCAAACCCTGGCTTTCCAACCCTGCATGATCCTGGAAAAGTTATTTAACCTTTCTGTATCTGTTTCCTCAACCGTACAATGGATTCATAACAGACATGCCTTACGCAATTGTTGTATGAAACAAATGAGTTAATATATGTAAAAGTGCTAAATTAATGCCTGGCATGTAGCATGCTCCTTATAAATGTTAGCTATTACTACTATTATTATTTGCCTTCACAGGCATTACCTGAGGCATCTTGTCCCAATCTCTCCAAGGATGATACAGTTGTTGGGATCTTTGCAACTAAATCATCAATATCTCCTGATGTCAATGGATGTGAATTGTTAACACAGCTTTTGAAAAGCATTCTAACAGATTTCTGAATTTCATATTCTGTCAAAGAGCCACCTTCTTTCATGAACAGGACTAACACAGCCTTGAGTATGTGAGCAGAACATGAGTATAATTCTTAATATCTCTCGTAGTAGCAAACACATAGAGTCTAGACACTAAATCAGACAATCTGGGTTTGCAATCTGGCTCTACCACTTACAAGCTGTGTAAACTTAAGCAGCTTACTAAAACTCGCAAAGTCCAGTTTCTTCATGTGTAAAATGTGGAAAGCACTGGTATCTATCTCATACAGCTTAGTGAGGATTAAATGAGACACCTAAATCTAGCACAGTACCTAGCACATAGCATACAGTCAATCAGTGTTAGCTGTTGCTATTAATTTTCCTCTGGTTTGGTTAGTCCAATTGATATGAGTTTTTGCTTATATTAATTGTAAAACAACTTATATTAACAGTTGATACTGTAAGGCCCATAAAATGTAAGAATAGAGGTTTACTAGCAGAAGTCTTTTTTCTTGTGCTATTATAATGTCATATTTAGTTTACTTGAATAGGCATTTTTGGAAAATTTTATTATAAACTTTACAATATAAAACAATCTTGGAGTAATTGTCTAAGAAATGTATAGAAAGAAATATGTTGAGGAAGGGGTTGACCTCTGTAATAGAATCATCAATGCTTCCTTTCTACTTAATTTTTGTTTGCTTTTATAATTTAAGAAATGGGATCAGAACTTCAGGATAACAAAATCATAGAGTTAGAAGGTTAAAGGATATCTTAGGAAGATATCTGAGGAAGGCTGTTGACTGCCCCATCCAAGTCAGACAGATATGGTTTGCCTTGGGCAAAGCCGAGCTAGTCAGTTCATCTTTATTTACCTCGTAGCTTTCCTTTATTTTCTCAGTCCTTGTACCTATGTTGGTCCGATCATTACTCTTACCAAGTGGTCAATTTATTTGTTAGTGTTAACTGCTAATTAACTTGTTTACCACTGATGGGCTCTCAGAGATGTCTGGAGATTCTTACAGTTGGATGCCAGAAAGAATGAGAGGAATTAGGCTATAATAATAGACCTATCAGTTGTGAAGTCATTAGTTTAGGGCTGAGGCTATTCATTGCCCAACATCCTTGTGCACCATTCCTATACATAGGGCTATCGTTCCTGTGAGCTCGTTAGTGCTCTTAGATTAAATTATGTATAAGAACTTTCTTCAATATTTGACTTGGAGACAAAGAGACTCAAATCCTACAACATAATAGTTGGTTCTATCCTCTATGGCAGTGGATGGGAAGACCCAGAAGCTAGCCTGAACACAAATAATTTCTTTCTGGAAAATATAACCCAATGGAAATACCAAGGAATGGCTTGTCTCCAGCCTTCCCCAAAATATGTAAAGACAATGTGTTACTATGCAAATAGAGGTTACTACAAGTCCCCTGGCCTACACTTCCAGCCAGAGGGCAGCACTGAATCCCTCCTCTCACATTCTGGAGCAGCCACTGGTAATACTGTGAATGGCTCAGACATGGAGCTCATTCAACTCTAAGCAAACCTTGCTACAAAACTACTCATTTTATTACGTGAGCAGAATTGTTTTGTAAATTTTCTGATCTTTGCTTCCACAAGTAAAATGAAATTTTAGATCTAGAAAAGCCTTAGAAATTATTTCTACAGCCCCCTCATGTGACGTGTGAAGACCCTGAGCTCCACAGTGAGCAGGACGTCTGCCCAAGTTTCCATGGACAACAACTGTCAGCAGCTCAGATCTGTGTCCCTTTCCTGCTCGGGGGTCTTCCAGGGTTCTTTGCCTTCAGAGTGGAGGTGACTAGAATAACAAATTCCTCGAATAATCTAGCCCACCTTTCTGTCCACATTCTGTGTGGAAAATGGTTACGTGTGAATTTAAACCCTTTAGGAGGCCGATTCAACCATCTAGGTAAAAGATAATGGTGATTTGTTCAGGAGTTATGTCAGCTGGGAAGGAGAAAACTGGATAGACTTGAGATCCATTTTAAAGAGTGAATAAAAATAACTTTCTGATAGCTTGAATATATTGGGTAAATAAAGAAACAGAATCCAAAATGATGCCTAGGTTTTTGCTCAGGCAACTGAGGGTAACTGAGGATAAGGAAGATAAGACTTGGGCAGGATTGAAAGGCAGGGCAGAGTGGTGAGAGAAAAAGTTCTCTCAATGTTTCGAATATAACAACCTATTTGAGAGGTGGCCCAGCATGTGTGAGAGGAGGAATGACTCTTCCCCTTTCTCTGGATTCCATAAGGAGAGATTTCTCTTAACCTCTCTAGCCTTTGGACCACACCCCTACCTTGCTCTTCACTATGGAAGTAGGGTAAGTGATATCACTAGGGCTCTAGGGAGACCAGTGGGGCATACACAGCCAGCCCTTAATTTTCTGGAGCCAGGCTGCCTACAAGAAGCATACCTCTGCTGTGTTCTACAATGCTATAAGTTTCGAAGGGATAGGCCCTTCATGTGGGAAGGACTATGGTCTTGTGTACATCTGGGAGGGTAGGTCCATCTAATTCTGGAAGTACTGTGTAAACCCATAAATAAAAGCCTATACTCCAGTATCTGCTTAATAAGTTATAAATGTGGTATTTTAATGTCCTGTTTCCTCTTTTGTTGTTTCTCATTTTAGTCATATCAGGACAAAGAAGAAACATGTAATTCACTGGGTCTTTCAGAGCCCCAATGTGGCAGCAAGAATGTTGGAGGAGTACAGAGTCCTAACTCTAACACGTAGGCCCCCGTGGCCTCGGAGGAAGGCCTAAATGCTTGCTTCCTAATTTATATTGCTCCCTAACACCACCCCCACCTCTCTCACCATATTATTATGAACATCACATGAGACAATTCTGGAGAGTGCCAGGCTCGAATTAATATTCAAATATTCAAAACATCATTTTTAGTTCAAAAAACACTAAGGAATGTAAAGACAGAATTTCTCCAGACAACACACAAAAAATGGACAAACTAATATTACTAATGTAATAATAATTATTGTAGGTATTATTATAGATATTTTAGCACATGTCTCCTTAAGTAAACAGTGGTTTATCAAAGGTGACAGCCATGCAGGAAAAAAGTCATTCGTGTTCATTTGTTCAAATTTTCCTATTTCAAATGTTGAAAAACTGCCCTATGCTTTAGCTTTGCACATTTATAGAAAACTTGAGAATTAGAAATACATTCCTAACAAATGGATTCCTCTATCAAGAAAGGGAAAAATTGTCACTCACAAAGCTGGAGTGATTTAAAAACAGAAACAGAACTTCCACACGCAAGCCAGGCACTGCATTCTGCTAGATGCAGTGAAGCAGAGAGGCAGATGCTAGGGGTTCAGTGTGGTTTTCAGTCAAGAGGGGATGGCAGCTCCAGGGGCAAAGCCACACAGTTGACAAAGCATTGTTGACTTTCTTTTGATGGGTTATCACAGAAAGGCAGCAAGTCCTGTGGCCGAATTTTATAAATGACTAAGCGAGCTTCAGAGCATTAACATGTCGAGGGAAAAACAATATAATAACAGAGGTGATTAAATCCCGCAAGTTCCTGGTGGATTCAGGTGAATGAAAATACTTCTTTTCTGTGGACAAAAACAAAACAAAACAAAAGAACCCTCCAGGGGACATTCACCATGAAGAACGTTAGGGTAACTGAGACAAGACCTCAATCAGCCAGCCTGAGAGTCACTAGCGTGGTCACTGCGTGTTTCTGTTGTAAAGAACTCCTGGTGGATCCTAGGCTAAGACACGTACCAAAGAAATAATATTTATCATTGTTCTCATTTTGATAAAAGTTTGGGTGTTGGTATACCAAGTTTCTAAATACTAATTTCCTTGTCACTTGTTCCACTTAGAATGTACTTGAGGGGCAAGAATTTTTCATGTGGGAAGGTACTAACACACATGAAATAAATTACAACCAAAGACCACATGGGGTGATGGTTTAAAATGTAATTAAAATCTGTGTGTTTTATAAGAAAAGTATTTCATGTATCTGATTTTAAAATTAGGAAGAAATATACAGTTACAGGCCATATAGAAGTTAAAATTTTAAAAAAACTCTGGTGTTTTCTGGGTAAAACTTATGAGATCTTAAAATTTTATTTGAAATTAAAAACTGGGAACAAATACTTATTTTCATGTTGTATCCATTGTATGTTAAGGTCATGAATGTCAAGGAGGGCAAGAAGAGGATGGGACAAAAAGAGAAGGAAGAACAAAGAGAGAGACTGGTGAGATGCAGAATGGTGGCAGGGAGGATGGGAACGCGGGGAGGGAAGAGTGAGAGTTGGGCGGGCCACGGGGAAGCAATCCCACAGAGGTGTGGGATGTCAGAAGACAGGAAATGGAAAGACCTAGGCAAGGAAACGGAGAGAGGAAAGGAAGACAGAGGGAAAGGAAAGAGGCTGAGGTGAGCCAGCGATTCAGAGGCTTCTGAAATGTGTTGGATAAATGTGTTTGCTGACACTATTGTTTCATGACCTTTGACGCATTAACAATTGTGATCACTGTCTTTGGAAATGGCATTTAACTATTTAACACTGCTGGTCACAAATGACTTTAAAAGAATTGCAAGCTTCTCAAAGGATTGAGTATTTTCCACAGGAATAATAAATAATCTAAATAAAAACGTCTAGAGTCCAAAGAGGAATTGGACAATCCTGAAGGATGCTTCCCAGAAATAGTGCAGACTAGAGACACTTGCTTTTGGTTCTTCGGGGAAGTGGAGTTGGTGGTGGTGCTGCTGTTTCATTTGCTCTCATCAAGGCTTGGTGCTAGGTTCTCTGTACACATTAATTTGGTTTAAATCACACCCTCAAATCAGAGAGCTCCCAGTCTGACCTTACATACTACCCCTAGTGAATCATTCTCCCTTTCCTTAAAGCCATCACTACTGTTAAGTAAATTTGAAAAGCAGAATACATCTCCTTTGCTACAAAGTTGCTGTTATTAACTACATACTCACTATTTTCCAAAAGCCCCCGGGCCTGTTATATTACTTACAGTTGAACCTTTTTTCTATTTCATCTTCCCAACTCTGTTCATTCCTCTTCCCTGCTGGTAGCAGGGGGATTGCTTGGTTCCCTGTGCCTTCCTTTCTCTAACACATTCCCAGCCAAGAACAGCATAGCCCTGTATCTGACCACTTGACCCGGGGACCCAACCCCTTCCTATGTGTAAGAGAGTGAGAGGACACTTGGCCTATAAATGGCATAGGTCAGTATTATTAGCTAAATCCCCCATCTTCAACCTAGTAGTAGTCTAGTAGTAGCACCTAGGCCACTTGCCCTTGTGACAGCATTCTCAATTACATTCTTTTTCTCATTTATTCACACAACAAATATTTACTGGGCACCTAAGTACTACATGCCACAGAAAGGGAGTGCTACAAAGCCAAAAAGTCATAGCAGCTGCCCTCAAGGACTTCACAGTCTAATGGAAAGATAAGTGAGCCAAAAGTTATATTACCAAAATGGAATAAATAGCAAGAGTCATATGAGCAAAGTGCTATGGAAGTTGGTAGGAAAATGATGAACTTCCATGGGGAGTTTGGCATCCTAATTACTCATTCTTACAGTTAAAGCCATGGTATAGGTGCCACCTGGTAATGGCTTTGTGGGTATGCAGCCAGAGCAGCCACACAGGATCCTGTGCTGAGAAGTCCATCCCCAACCACCACTATGTGAAGTTTATGCTGATTTATTGTTTTGTACGTGAAGTCTGACAGAGTATGCCCCAGGGGTTCACACATAGTCCAGCGTCCTGCTGGTTCTCAGCCTCCCCCTCCCTGCCCGAGCCCCATGACCTCTACCTCTTTCTACCCAGCGATGCAACAGGGTCAGGTTGATGGGGGATGAAAAAGGGACGGTGCCCACATTCTGCTGTTGCCCTCCATTCCTAGTGAGGTCATGGGCATGGAAATGAGGAGGGTCTGGGGCCCTGTACTGACTCAGAGTAGAGCAGGGCACCAGCTGTCCTCATCCCAGAATGACACAATGACAATGGATTTGTTTAGTAAGCAACTGTGGTGTCTCACCCACCTCGATCCAGGTGTGGGGCATGTTCTGTCACAGAGATTAAAATCCTCTGGGCTTACCCATCTGTCACGGGTCATGGTGGCTGGCATGAGAGGATTCACTTCTCTGACCTTGTTCTTCCCCCCATTTTTAATTTTTCATTGGGTCTCACTAATTGCATGGCCTGGTATGGCCTCACCCCTCAGACCATTGAGCTGAGGGGCAATAATCTCCTTAGCAAATTTCCTCCCTCCAGGGTCCTAGTTCCCAGTCCATTCTCAACAATGGCAAATAAAACAAGAATCCTCACTCTGTCTTTCAGATCTTTTTCCCAAAGCCCAGCCAATTTTCCCCTCAAATCTTGTTGTGAGGCATTAATCATGCACATGAGGCCTGGACAGTGAAAACTAGGAGTACCTAATGGAGAACATGGCTCACGACTTGAAGGTCCTGTACTTTGAGCTGCGTTCAGAGGCTGGATGGGACTTGGGGCTGGACCCACTCTGTGGACAGGGCTAAGCTCTGTGGCCAGCCTCCCTGCAGTTAGGTATGACCACATGCCCAAGTCCTGGAGTCTAAAAAGACAATAAAACAGGAGCAGGAAATGATGGGAGCCGCTTTGAACCTGACCCATAAAATTTCCCACTTCATTTGTCCATTTCTTTTCCCCTCACCTGCTGACTTGATGTTGATGCAGAGAACCACGTTGGAAGCCCCACACTGAAGCTGTGGAGGCCCAGGAAGAACGGAGTCCACTGTTGGAGGAGAGCTACTCACCAGTCAGAAAGACCTGTGCTGAGCTTCAGAAAGGTGAGTAACAAACTGTTGTGTTACCACTGTGTGCCACTGAACATAGGCGGTGTAACTTTTACAGCAACTACAGTTACTCTCTTAATGCATAGATATGTGGAATTTTTTGAAAAATGCATAAAAGAAAACACAAAAGTAAAGAGAAAAGTCAGCCCACCACTCTGAGATTACTTCCATTCATGTTTTGGCATATTATCTTCCGGCTTCTCCCCAGGCGCTATTCCAATTAGCTATTCCAATTACTTTTTCACTAATTCCTCATTATGTAATTTCATTTAATCCTGACAACAGCCTTTTCAGATAGGTCTTGTTACCCCATTTGAGGATTGCAGAAACTAAAAACTGGAGAAGTAAAATATGAGACTACTCTTAGGTGGTGGAACTGGGAATCAAACCTAGTCTGTCTATCTGATCCTGAACTCAACCCCTCCCCTCAGATTTTCATTGTTAGGAAAACTGGGATGCTAGTGTTTTCTAAATATGTTTTTCTAAATACTTTGTGGGCAATTTCTTCTAAGTAAATATCCTATTTTATGATGTACCATAATCTATCCAACCCTCTAGTTAGATGTTTGGGTTGATAATTTTACACTATTTTAAGTAACACTGCAATGAGTATTCATATAGACAAATTTTTGCACATACCCATAAAAATTTCCTTAGGGCAATCTAGAATTGCTGCATCAGAAGTAATGAATATTCTTGAAGCAGTACATGATTATTGCCAAATTGTCCTACAATAATGGTTTCCAAAGGGAGGGCAATTTGCCCCCAGGAGACATTTGACAGTGTCTGGAGACACTGTCACAACTGGGAAAGCACCTAGTGGGTAGAGGCTAGAGATCCTGTTAAACATCGTACTATGCTCAGATTAGCATTCACCCCAACAAAAAATTATCCAGCCCAAAATGTCAGTAGTGCTGATGTTGAGACACTCTAGCTTACAAAATGGTACCAATAGTGTATGTCATCCTTGAGATGAAATAAAAGCTATAAGGGTTCTTCCATTATTTAAATGCAATTTACCAAGGACCTACTGTAATGCCAGATACAGTGGTAGGTTCTAAGTTAGCATGAGGAATAGGGTCAGATCAACAGCCAAGAGAAAAGAGGTTGTTTAGAAGTAAATTTTGACTTTATTTGGTAGAAAGAAAGCACATCTATTTCATTTTAACCTTCATATCTTTCTGCATAATTTTGCACTCATTATTTATTTATTTATTTTTATTATGCTATTAGTGATTGTCCCAATTATTCCCCCCTTTACATCTGCCCGGCTATTCTATAACTACCAATCTGTACTGCTTAATCCCCTCACCCCTTCACCCATTCCTCCACACCCCCTCCCATTTGGCAACCACAAAACACTCTACGTATCCATGATTCTGTCTGTTCTTTTTGCTTAGTTTGTTTTTTAGATTCAATTGCTGGTAGATATGTACTTTTGCCATTTTACTATTCATAGTTTTGATCTTCTTTTTCTTAAATAAGTCCCTTTAACATTTCATATAATAATGGTTTGGTGATGATGAACTCCTTTAATTTTTTCTTGTCTGGGAAGCTGTTTATCTGTGCTTCAATTCTAAATGATAGCTTTGCTGGGTAAAGCAATCTTGGATGTAGGTCTGTGCTTTTCATGACTTTGAATATTTCTTGCCAATCCCTTCTAGTTTACAAAGTTTCTTTTGAGAAATCAGCTGATAGTCTTATGGAAATTCCCCTGTAGGTAACTAACTTCTTTTCCCTTGCTGCTTTTAAGATTCTCCGTTTATCTTTAACCTTTGGCATTTTAATTATGAGTATCTTGGAGTGGGCCTCTTTGCATCCATCTTGTTTAGGACTCTCCGTGCTTCCTGGACTTGCACGTCTATTTCCTTCATCAAATTAAGGAAGTTTTCTTTCATTATTTTTTCACGTAGATTTCCAATTTCTTGCTCTTTCTCTTCTCCCTCTGGCATTCATATGATATGAACGTTAGACCTCTTGAAGTTGTCCCATAGGCTGCTTACACTGTCTTCGTTTTTCTTATTCTTTTTTCTTCTTATTGTTCTAATTGCTTGTCTTTTCTCCCTTATGTTCCAAATCATTGATTTGATTCTTGGCTTCATCCACTCTACTCTTGTTACCCTGTAAATTGTTCTTTATATCAATTAGTGAGTCCTTCATTTCTGACTGGATCTTTTATGCTGTTAAGGTCCTCACTAAGTTCCTTGATTATCCTCATAAATGGTGGTTTGAACTCTGCATCTGATAGATTGTTTATCTCCATTTTGTTTAGTTCTTTTTCTGGAGTTTTGATCTGTTTTTTCCTTTGGGCCATGTTTCTTTGTCTCCTCATTTTGGCAGCCTCCCTGTGTTTGTTTCTATGTATTAGGTAGAACTTCTATGACTCCATGTCTTGGTAGTGTTGCCTAATGTAGTAGGCGTCCTGTGAAGTCCAATGACACAACCTCTTCTATCACCCAAGCTGGGTACTCAAGGTATATCCTTTGTATGGTCTGAGTATACCCTCCTTTTGTAGCTGAGCTTTAATTGCTGTTGGCAGGTCAATGGGAGGAATTTACCCAGGCCAGTCAGTTGCAAAGACTGGTTGTGATCACTGACCACCAACTCCCGCCCAGCTGTGCAGGGGCAAGGTAGTGGTACTCCAACAGAGTCTGTAGCTGTCCACTGGGTGTATGGGCTCGGGGGTTTCCCAGATGGTACAGGCCAAGGTCAGCCCCAATCTGTGTTTTGCCAGGCCACCCTGCCTGGGCTATAAAGAAATCTGAGATGGCTGCTACTATTGCTGTGCCTAGGGCCATTTTGCAAAAGGTATGGGGAATGGAGGCTCACTGAGGTCAGCTGTTGCATGTTTGAGATTTAGGAAAGTTGTGAAGGTTGTGAAGTGTGAGCCAAGATCAGCCATTCATATGGAAAAGTTTCTGTTAACAGCATGGGTGGGCTATAAGTTGGGTGGGACAGGTCTGGGAGATCTCAGTGGCAGGGCAAACAGTGTTAGCCAGGCTGATGGAGTCTCAGATATGGCACCCACTCAGATATGGCAATCTCACTGCCAGCTCTGTGGTTGAATCTGGATGGATGTAGTTTCTTTAATTCTATAGTTGTCAGATTTCCATTCAACTTTATTTCTGATGGTTCTGAATGATGGTTGTTCTATAATTCAGTTGTAATTTTGATGTGGTTGTTTAGGAGGTGAGCCATGTTTACCTATGCCACCATCTTGACCAGAAGTCTCTGTACTACATGATTTCCATATAATTCTGCATTAAATTGTACAGGCTCCCTAAGGTTGCTACAAGAATAGATTAATATTGTTATATGACTATATACATAAATACTTGATTCTGACTATTTCAAGGCTATCTCTAAATAGTAAAATTGGTTGTTTCTTCAACAGAAACTCAAGGTCTTAAGTATAAAACATCCCTATAATGACAATGATTCCTCTTCCTCAGTTGACCTTTTTACTCTTTAATTGCACATAGCAGATCACCTCAATTTGGTTAATTTATAGGTGTAAAAGTATTTTCCTACCTTTACTACTTTAAAGTAATAAGAGCTCTTTGAGTGCCAATTCCTTTGTGCCTATTCAGTGGGACCCACCACAGGCACGTTAAAAAAAAAAAGGCAGGGGGGACCAAATCAGAAGCTGTTCCTCTTGCTTCTTCATTTGAGAACTGGGTGGCAGAGAAGAGAGGGCACAGAGGCCTTGGCTCACAGCTATGCTACCAGCTTCTTCTCCAGAGATTCTGTGCTCTTCTGTCTGCTGGGCAATGCCTGGCACATTCACTGCCGCTGGCTCCTCTTTCCCTTGCTTCTGTGTATGATCATCTCTGGGTCATGACAAAAAGGAGATACTACCTTCTTTGGTTGTTCTGAACTTTCAAAGACAATGTTCAAAGAAGAGGAAGTGACAGAAGAACCTGACCCCAGTCTCACATACCTAAAGGCAGATTTTAAAAAGCCAGCCTTAACAACTGTATAGCACATACACCCTCTCCCTTGGTGGTCCTCAGGAAGCAAAAGGAAAACGAGACTAAGGGGGAAATATGAGTACTCCATAAAGAGGCCATTAGGAACTGGGGACTAGAGCTTCCCTTTTCCAGTTGACCTGATGCACAACAGAGTAAAATCCAGACTGGTTTCCTTAGCAACTCTGCGATAATCCTTCCCACAATATCCCAAGCCTACAGTTCTTAATTCCATTACAGCTGTTATTAAAACTTTAAATATGTAATCATGTACATTAAGTTGCCAAATATCTATTAAAACTATTAGCTCATTAAACTTGTACAGCCATTTAAATGAAAAAGGGGAATCATGTTATTTCATTAAAATGAAAAAAGTAAAGGTTAAAACATTCTGATAATCTAAGTACTATAGGCATAAGTAGAAAAGGGATAATGCATAGTATTAAAATTAACATCATGTCTAAACAAAAAAACATGAAATAAAAGAGCTTATCTTTTTAGGAAATAGTCAGCACATTTAGAACAAAATTGTGTCATAGACTCCACCTAACCCAATAAACTATTAGAGCTTGATCACAAGCACTGAGATTTAGTTGTCCATTTGTTCTTTAATGTCAGCTCCTAGAATTTATTTAGTTTACAAGTACTGGATCCAAATATTTCCATTTTTTAAAATTTCTAATATTTTTAGAATAAAACCATAAGTGATAGATCTGAATATTTCATATGGGAATTTATAGCACAGAAACCCAGTGGATACTTTTGAGATTACATATTATACTAGAAAAATAGACAGTGATCAATTGGAAAGAGAGAAAGAAAGAAAGAAAGAAAGAAAGAAAGAAAGAAAGAAAGAAAGAAAGAAATTAACTTTTTTGTGCTTATCAAGTGCAGAATATGTGCATGGCCTGTAAATCCTGACCGTCAAGCAAAGCATTTGAGTACCTTATATTTTAAAGTAATCATTACCTATGTATAAAATATCATGTATGCCTCGTGCTCGGTTAAAATGTACCTGAGATTTGTTTTAATCAGGTATGATATAACACACAGACATGGGAATGATTGCCATGAAGGAGGAATGTCAAAGTCACAGATCTTTAGAAACAGGAGGCACAGCATACCATTCAGAGCCACATGGGGACAGACCAGGGTCAGTCAGGAGGCAGAAGGGGAGAGGGCAGACATGGCACAGAACCTTTACTGGGATTCTTTCAGGAAGGCATGAGTGAAAGAGGCCATGTTCCCTGAGTCCATTCACGATTAGATGGTTTGAATAATTTTGACAGGTTCTGGGCTGTAGAGGTGAGCCCTAGTTGTTCAGTACCTGGCTCTAAGGTGACTTATGGCAGGGGGAAATCGTGGCTTGTGTGAGAGTTTGATAAAGGAGACAGTTGGAGATGGGGAGCTCCATATAGGTTGCTTTGTATGTCAAAAGCATACCAGCAAGAGAGCCATCTGTTCTCTCCACCTATTAGCTCACCCTGGGAGAGGCAGTCTCTCCAGGATCAAGGCTCCCAAGGCCAGAATATCAAGAATACAGAAAATAAGAAAATATAGTCAATACAGGTACTACCACATTTTAAACTAAAGTTCTCCTTTTATGTGCAAGGTCCTCTCCAGGATCAGGCCCTATAAATAAAGCTTACTGGACTGTGCATTTAAAAATATTAACAAAGCCTTACATTTCTTACTTTGTCTTTTTGAATATGCTTTCCCATGCTGTCTTTAGAATCTAATTACTAGATTTAATGATTATATCCTTACAAAATACCATATGGGGTAGACACATCTGGACATATTATTCCTATGTTATAGCTGAAAAAACTAAGGCAGAACTGGAAATAGAATCCAAAATTCCTGTCTCCCAGTCTAGAGAATATTTTTATTATACTCTGATGTCTTTTACAGTTTCACAAAGTGATTAGTAGTTTAAGAATTTAATTCTCAAACAAATGAGATTAATCAGGTAGTACAGGGAAAGGTTTTATAATGAGACCAAAATCATCTTTTCCCTGCATGTGTGTTTGGCCCAAGCCATCTCCCATAGAGTTTCTTCTGGGAAATATAGGATCAGGAATAAACAGAATTACTTGAAGAGAATAAAACAACAAAATATCATTATGGGATTTCTGAGCTCATTTTCAACAGATTTCAATCATTATGCTCTATATACTGCTGGAACTTAGTGTTCAAATCAAAGAAAGAAGGATCATCAAGGAACATATATAAAGGACCCTTGGACAAAGCCAAAGTTGGGTAGAATTGAGGGTGGGAGGTGGGTGTGGGTAGGGCAGGGGAAAGTGGCGGTGGGAAAATGTAGACAACTGTACTTAAACAACAATAAAAAATCAATCATTAATGAATTAATTAATTTTTTAAAAACAAAGAAGGATGGATATTCCTACCTGACTTGGTCTCTACACACACTTACATCCCTGGTGAGTAAGCTAATATCCCTGGTGATTCTGGACAGGCCCCACTTGGCTCTCCAGATGCACTTGCCACCTTTCACTGCCCTATTCTGTGTCTGGAGGCTAACTCCTATGGGCCACGCCATCAGGGCTTTCTTTGCCCTCTGGGCCTCAGACAAAGCTGGGTTCAACCAATGAGTGGCATTGGCAGGAGACAGAGGGAGTGCGGAGGGTAGCATTTCCCTCTCACCCAGGGTCATGGTTACCAGCGCCTGCGTTTCTCTCCCCGAGCACCACAGCTCTGGCTCTCCCACAGCTGTAGCTCTCGGGGTTCTGGTGGTTGCACCCCCCTCTTCAGACTGAAGAGGGGCAGTAAATTTCTACATCACAAGGGAAGCTGTACTATTTACCCTTAAATGCCTTATTATTTCATCTGGGAGGTAGGATGAGGAGGAGGTGCAGCAGCCATCCACTTCATTGGTGATAACTATAAGGGAGAGAAGGGAAAGAGATGGCTCTCACTTGGACATGCCCCATGGACATCTAATAACTACATCTCGTAAAGAGTAGGATGTAAATGCAAGTGTCTCAGAAGTTGTGAGACCTTTTGAGGGTATGTGAAACATAAGGTATATAATCAATAAATTTGAAAGAGCAATGTTTCTGAAAAATAAATAATTATAGGTCAACATAATAATAAGACTTCATAAGCCTCATTATAAATATTTATAAGGTTGGTCAATATAATCTCCCATGTCTCAAAGGATTTTCAAAGGAAAAATCCTCATGTCTACAAAACCTAAGGCTGTAAGGGGTGTTTTCACTTCAGTAAATTTTATTATGTGATGGGGTAAGCAGGAGGAAACTGGAGCATGCAGGTAGCTGAAACAGTGGGTTAGCCAAAACAGTTAGCCAATAATGCTGCATCCTATGCTTCTGCCTTGAAGTTGGCAGTGGGCTGTTACTTGTTGTTACTTTTTGGTCAGTGGCAATCTGCTTTCTCTACAACATGGTCTCCACGTAGAAACAAGTATGAGAAAAAAAGGGGAGGAGGGAGAAGTCTAGTGATTAACATGAAGATTTGATCAATGCAGAAAGCAATTCATATAATCACCAGTTACCTGGTTTTCATAAGCCCAATTTTTTTTAAAGCCTACAAAATAGGGTCCAATGAGTTAAAAGACATGTTCAGAGAGTGAATTTCCTGGTTTAGCTGTCTAGATATCCTGACTAGGTGGAAGTTTCTGCTTGGTGGTAGTTAAACTGACCATATAAAGGAGGTATCAGTGGTAATTAACTCAATTGCGTTAAGTCTTATACAATCCACTGCAGTGAATGACAAATAAAAAATCATATCTTGATCTTGAGTCCACAGCCATGAGGTCATTTAAATCCCCAAATACTTATAACACTAACAGAAAGGAGCACATTAAAGCATTACAGAAGTTTAAAGGAGGGAGATCATGTCCAATTTGGGTTGGATAGGGCAGGGATTACCAAGAGTTTCATGCAATGGAGCTTAAGGGGTGAAAGAATTTAAACTGGCAGAGAAAAGAAGGCAAAGGGGCAGATGTAAGTGTGCATACAATAGTTAATCATCAGTACAGGTCACGAAAGAAGTGGCAGGCATGAAATTTCTGGAATATGGAGATCTTTTTGAATCCCAGCTCCTTTACTTCCCAGCTGAGTGACTTTGAGCAAATTATTTGACGTCTCCAAGCCTCAGTTCCTCCTTCTATAAAATGGGGGTGGTAGTAGCTACTTCCAGGGATTATTGAAAGGATTAAAAGAGGCAGTGCTTTCCAATGAGCTGACGCCTAACTCATAGTTCAGTGCTCCCAAAATGTAGTTATTGTTAATCGATAGTCAGGCTTCCGTTTCCCTTTGACTACCATTATATTTAAATTTTTTAAAATTGACACCCTAAGGAGATATCTCAAAAGTTCCTCATTTTTTCCTTCAATTGAAAGAGATTTCTTGGACCAAATTTGCAACACCTAATGCTATATTGTATGGTAGAAAATAGAATTTATCATTAATGTATGAAACCACTGTTCAGTCATTAGAAACAACCAATTAATAAGAAACTCTTGGAAATAGGGAAAATACACTTTCTATGCCAGAAAACCTTCTTACTATTTTAATCCTTGAAATAAATAAATAAATAATAAATAAATAAATAAATAAATCCTAAATGCCTATATGTGACCAAGAACCAAAGTTTGTCCTAAAATATTAGAACTCCAACTCCCTACTTTATGACTAAACTGCTTCTCTTATGACTCAAATTCTACTTTCCAAACGAAGGTGGTTGCAAAACACCACTCTCAAAATAAGTGTCTAAGTAGCAAGTAGAGGACCTCAAAGATCTTGTTGACTTTCCCATAAAACAACTCAAAGCTATTTCAGAGGAAAGCTCCCTATGACTTTTCAACACTATATTAAACACGAAATACTAACTTCCAAATTAAGCCAGCCTGGTAAATAAACAGATGACCCAAATCTCAGGACCCAAAATAAACTGGTCAGATTAGTAAACATTTAGCTTACGGGTTGGGAAAAAATTAACTTAACCTTAAATTACCTCCCCATAATTCTGTAGGAACTGCACTTTTCTGTAATCTATCCTCATGCACGAAGCAGCAAATGCAGTTTGTCAATGTGTTCATCATGACCGTGTGTCTGTCAGGAAGAGGGACTGAAATAGAAAGGTTTCCTGCTTCAAGCACAAAATCAATTCTGATTCTGAGGCAGTGAACACGTTTGTGGGCTTGGGGGAGTTTTTCAAACACTACGTGCAAAGCTGAAATAAAATTTCATGAAACTCCTTTATAATCCTAGTGTTGGAGTGGGATCAACAGCTGCCTCTTAAGCAAATGCCAGTAACTTAATCACAGAGCTGTAAACCCGTGTCTGTCAGGACTGGCTCATTAGGGAATGAATCACTTTTGTCACTGATTTTCTAGTTACATGAAATTAGTCTTTTCTGGGGCCAAACACTTTTCAATGCAGTCACTTCAATAGAGATCATGCTAAAATAAAATAAAAAATAAAATTCAGTGAAAATTAATTATTAAATATTATTATTTATATGATTATTTAATGTATAGGATAGAACAATCACTAAATACAACTTTGTGTATAATATTTTGTTCTGTTTTCCATCTCCTCTCTTCAAGGA
Organism: Tonatia bakeri; assembly: GCA_004024845.1. Taxonomy (NCBI): domain Eukaryota; kingdom Metazoa; phylum Chordata; class Mammalia; order Chiroptera; family Phyllostomidae; genus Tonatia; species Tonatia bakeri. Next base: position 33,791 of record PVIA01002604.1, read on the forward strand.
TAAGCAGTCAGCTTTCCTTTCTTACATCACGAGAAAGCAGAGCAAGATATGAATGATCAAAGATGAAGACAAAGTAGTCCTGGCAGAAAGGATGACAAACGCAGAAATAGAAGGGCACTATCCTGGCACTGAAAATGGCACACAACTTAATTAGGGTGGAACTAAGGCCATGTGAAAGCAGCAGACACTGGGCTGGAATAAAATTCAACTTTTTCACCTAAGACTCAGTATGACTGTGAACTTGCAGGGAGCTCCCTGCTTGAGATTTAATTTGATCTTTGAATTTGTGCTTTGAATCTGTGCTTTGGAGTCCAATGGGACCGTGATGTGTGAGCCTGGAGCTTGAAGCTGAGAGAAGTCTCTTCTCCCACTGCTTGCCCAGGACTGGTTCTCAGCCACTGATCTCTACTCTCTGGTGTCCTGAGCCCCACCCACACAACCCCCTTGTCAACCCTGTCCTGTGACCAGGAACCACAACCAGCTCACATTGATTGGGGCAGAGGCCCACATTCCATGTCTGCCATTGCCCTCTGCTCTTGGTCTGGGTGGGAGTGTGGGAAGGGTCAGGTGCACACCCATGCCATCAAGGGCAAGAGCAAGGCTGTACTCATCCCAACCCAGAGCTGATAGCACTGTGGTGAATTCAGCACGCAACTCAGCAGGAGCCTCTCACCCACCCCCAGTCCAGGTAGTGAGAATTTCTCAGCATGAAGTTAAAATCTCTTGGGGGTCTCACATCTTTTGTGGGCTTGGGCAGCAGACCCTTAAGGAGGGAAGCTTGACTTCTCCACCTCCAGCCAGGCTCCTGCTTTATCATTTGCACTGAGTTCCACACATTATAGAGGTGGCTCTACTTAAGATCTTTATTTACCCAGCATCTCTTCCTATTGTTGACTTCATTACCCTTCTCCATACCCCCCAAGTTTAGAATCTCTGAGTTGTCACTGACTTCTGTCTGTGCTAGCCAAGTCCACATGCAGGACATCTCCCATACGTCCCCTGCTGTCCATTCCCCCGTTCCCGCTTTAGTTCAGCTGTTTGTCGTGGTTCTACCAGACCACTCATTACAGACTCCTAATTATTCTCACAGCTTTGTGCCTCCTTGTGTTCAACCCACTCAACCACAGTGACCAAGGAACCCAAATTATCACTCTGATGATACTAAAATGTTTTTAAGGGCTCCCCATGGCCTACCATAAATGAAGCTCAAATTCTTTAGTCAGGTATTTAAGGTCCCTTCTTCTTTTGCCATCACTTTTAAATAGTATTTACTTTTGAATAGTATTTACTTTTGAATTAATTCTATAGTGTATGCAATACTTTGGCCTAATTAAACTGCTCACTGTCCCCTACATATATTTTGGGCTTATTCATCATCATGTCACTGCTGAAGCCATTTTCCTGTACCTTGATCACCTCCCCTGATGCCACAACCATCTCCAACAATAAAATCTCACCACTTTCCTAGCTCAGATGGTACCTCCACCATGAAGTCTTCTATCATGAGCTCAGTCACAATGTGACTTCATTTTCCTCTAACATTAATGCCATTTAATTTGGGTCATTAAGTACAGCTTGGCATTAGTCATCCACGAATAGTGCATGCCCCTTGACCGTAAATACTTGGAATGCAAGAAGCATGTCCTCTCACCTTTGCACACCCACAGGCCTCCAGTCAGAGCCCATTAGGTATAATGGGCACTCAGTGTATGTTTGTTGGAACTAATGAATGAATGAATCTGTTGTGTAAACAGATCGGGTTTTCTGAAAGTCTGGCACACCTGCAGCCCTTCTTCATCACGCCCTTCCTCTTCTCAGTGCACCTAACAAAACATCCTGGCTGCTTTCCAAACCCAAAGACCATCAGACACCTGTATCATTATTTTCAACGCTAACAAAAACATCATCTTACACTTTTTATTAATGTTTAAAGTGCTGTGTTCTGTATGTTTAGAATAATCTCAAAGAGAACACCTGTTATTTGAGTGCTCTTATTTTCAACCTCTTGAGGGCAATTTTTTCATTACTAAATTAAAGTGGCTGTTTAATAACATAACTGTTGGGGGAAATAAATGACAGCCATTGAGATCCATACTATGTACCTAAAATAATTTTTTTCCTCTCATTATTCTTTATTTGTCTCCAAATTTCAAGTCTGTTTTTTTAGGACTAATTAAAGAAAGTAATGAAAAATAATGAAATAAACTGAGGAGTATTTTTGCTGCCAAAACTTTCATTCAACTTTAGCAGTTTGTTAAATTATCTATCCTTGACTCCAGAATGCCATGCTTGTTGTTATAATCTCATAAGTGTGTTCAGTGCCTTTGTCTCACCCATATTCTGACCCTAATCCAAGAGTATCCTCGACCTAATTAACCAATGATTTGAATTTTGGAACTCCATGTGATAATTCCATCTCCTGAAGAAAAAAAAATACAGGAGTTGAATCTGAGCAATAAACATCTTTAAAATGTAGTAGTTAATGAAGGATCAAGGAGGATGGTTATACTTTTACATAGAAACTTCAAGATGTTAACAATACATGATGAGAATTACAGTAACACCATGAACACACATTTGGAAGATTGTCAGTTTTCATTAACAGAAATCTATAATAGCAGAAAATGGGTGGGGGAAAATACTAGAACTTGGGAAGGATGCCATGTCAATACAACTTTATATAAAGTTTATACTGCATGAGTGACTAAGAGGAACACAGTGTAGAACTTTTGATAGGCTAGGCTAGGTCAAGTGTTATCAATCACATTTAGAGAAATCTTTAGTAGACTGTAAAGCTGATTCAAAAATACTTAATTTAAGGGTGGAGCACAGCTCAGAAAAAGACTAAGCTGGTCAAAATGTGCTAGGTTCACATCTCAGTCCCTGATAAGGAGAAAAACAATTGAAAATGAGATAAAAGAAAGAAAAAGAATACTAGCAAACTAGTATCATCAAAGTCATCATTTTCTGAGTAATTGTATGTGCCAGGTAATGTTTTGCAGAATTTAATGCAATATCTCATTTTATTTGCAAAACAATAATTTGTCATGTAGGTGTTATTCCCACTTTGCAGATCAGGAAACTGTGGCTCACAGATCAAGAAATTCTCCCAAGGTCACACTAGTGGTGACTGTGATGCACCATAATGAAGAAAAGAAGTAGTTGCATCAAAGAGTAGCCTAAGTAACATAAAAAACACACCAGGTTAAAAAATACATAGTGGTAGTCAATGGGAAAAGAAAGGAGAAACTTTCTAAGCAGACTGAAATAAATACAAAGAGTGGACTAAAATCTTAAACTCTCCACCCGTGTAACAACGCCCTTCTCTTTCGTGCCTTTGCCAGCCCTCCCACCAACCCAGTCTCACTGTCATCCTTACTGCCCTAGTGGGAAACAAAAGCAGTAACTCTCCTGTCCAATGTCAGCTTTCAAATACTCAAAGGCAACTTTGCTTTACACTCTGTCTTCAGGGTAAGAATAGGGCCCAGAAGAATCAACAGCTGTTGAATATCTTATTTTCTGTACTTGTGATAATGCTTCTGGCCACAGTTCTAGTCAGCAAGAAGACAAGTTAACTGCTGAGGAAGTCGGGAATTATGCTCTTGAAGAAAAGACAGTGTATGAAACAGTATGAAATAAAAGTTAGGAGCTAAAGGAGGGGAGTAAGAAATAAAAGCTACGTAAATGGAAGAAAATCAGTTGGTGACAAATAAGAAAAGTAAAGGCCAGAAAGAGAAGACTGCAAGTCTAGGTTACAATAAGTATCATCTAACTAGAAAGGGACCTTTTTATAACCCAAGCATGCAAGAAGGATGTGGAAATACTGGGAAAGAAGAGTTTACCATACAGAATCTTCAATATATCAATTATTAAATGCTTTTATTTTTTCCCATGTTTTTCTGGGATTGTAAAAAAAAAAAACCCCAGACACTGGTTAAAAATTATTCATTGTTAATTGACTTAAACCTGTCAGTCTTCAAGAAGTGTATAATGAATAATGCACCTAATCGATAACAAAAGGTTAACAAAAATGGTATTTTGACAGGCTTCCCTTAACATTAAAGGGTTGTATAACAAACATACTGACACCTCACGAAAACATGAAACTTGGTTTTAGTACAAGCTAATCAATTTTCTATGTAAAACTGTCAACTTTCAGATGAAATATAAAATTTTTCCTCTCATGTCCTTCCCACTACTTTTGCTATTCTGATCAATAGCAACCAAACTCTAGAAAAACGTGTAGCTCTATTAAACACCTGAAAGAAGAGGTCATCTATCAATTCCCATGAACCCTGAGGAAGTCTCATAGAAAGTGGCATCCAATTTCACCATGTTCAGTAAATAGATAATGAAGGAATTAGAACGGACCAGCTCTTGGATCCAGGATCTAATATCAAGTTCAAATCACTGTGAAAATGAAAAGCCTACTTAGAAACACCAGATGACAGCCTGTTGGGCTTCCTTTTCCACTTGAAACTAGCATGTTTACCCTGCTCATTGCCTTCAGAGTTGCTAGAAAATTATCAGTTTTTTGTTTCACAAACTAAAGTACTGCTCAGTCCTGTTAAAAGCTGATTGCAGATAATGCTACATTCTAGCCTAAAGATACATAATCCTCCTATTTGTTCAACTTCTGTAAATTCAACAATAAAAACAGTTAAAACAGATGCTAAAAAGGCACAAATATGTCAGAGGCCCGTTCTTTTCCTGACCTCCCTTCTCCTCCTCTTCTCCTCTACTTTGGAACTCATGCAACTGTAACTGAGAGAAGGGAACAGGCAAGCAGGCAGGCGTTTTGTTCTCTTTCCAGCCACAAATGAGAATGAAGTGCATTATGGTCCCAAAAAGACATCAAAGACGCCAACATGCCCATCTTCTTGAGACTAACACTGGAATCCTGAAGTACACGTCTTTTTCCATCACCCCACAAATGCACTCTAAAACCACACACACTGTTATTCTGAAAGACAAAGTATCTTGACAGAGAACATGTGGTATTAGTGGATGAAAAATGAAACTCTTGGGCTACATGAATTTTCCACAAGCCACTGTGTTAGGGCAAGATCATGACATCAACGATGGCGTAGAAACACTCTAACTAATCTAATCTCAGAAGAAATTTAAATAGTAAGAATCATATTGTGAAGAGTCTATATTAATGGGTTTCTAAAAGCCGAAGGGTAACTGAAGTCTTGGCTCCCAGGCCCATGGGGCTGTGGAAGGGGGACATGGCAAAGTCCTACCTGGTAGGCATCAGGAATGTTGACCGTTTCTCCATGCTCCCCGACATAGCCAATAATGCCTTTGCCCCAGGGAACCTGCACCTCGTTTGAGTTCTCTGTGCTGCTGCAGGGCAGCAGTGGAGTCCCTGCATGCACATCAAACAATTTGGAGACCAAACTCTTCTTGCCAGCAGTTACCCTTTCCACCAGGAACAGAGAGCAACGATCAGCATCTACCATGAGGCAGACAAAGATGAGGATCTTGTAGCTCAGGCTGGTAAGGTCAAGGTCATTGGAGATATCCTTGACCAATTCCAGAAAGAACTGACGCTCATTATGCTTTTTGAGGTGGCACTTGTAGTCCATGGCCGTAGGGGGATATTGAGGCAGATTCACTCTCGATTCCAGCAGGGCACTGAGAATATGGGCTGTGGTGGGGGGCAGGGAGCTGGCCTTCCGGAGAAGCGCCCTCCGCCGCACACTGCTCAGGGGTTCCTGGGCCCGAGAGGTCACTTGTTCATCGTAGGTCCTGTTGACGTGGATGGCTTTGGAGCGAGCAAAACTCTTCCTCAGCTCTTTCTGAGAAGCTCTCCGCTGTGGGCTCCCATCACCCCGGTTGCCACTGGCCCAGCTGGGACTCAGGGGAGCCCCACCAGAATCCCCACCACTGGGAGTGGGCTGGCTCTTGCCAGAGCCAGTTGGTCCGGTGCCACCATCAACGCTGCTGCTGCTGCTGCTGCTGCTGCCTCTGCCACTGCCATGAGCCATGTTGCCGGTGCCGGCCAGGGCAGGCCTTGGGCCTACAGCCCCCTGACCCTCACCGTGCCTTTGCAGCCACTTCTGCACCAACTCCTGCTTCCCCTTCCGCATCAAGTAATCTTCAAACAACTCTGGGTGCCTGTCCAGGAAAGTTTCCACCTCCCCAAAGTCCAGGGAGGGAGCTGTCATGGTCCCGGACACAGTTTTCACTGCCCGTCTACACTTGGACCAAATGTTTACCTTTCTCAGCCCTCTAGCTGGTCCTGCACATGTCTACCCCACCAGTATTCCCAGCTCCGTGTGGATTCTGCAGAGAAATGGATTCCTAAGGGGCTGGGAGGCTCCCCTTCCTTCAGGCTCAGAGAGTGGCTGGCACGAATCCCAAGCCCTCCTGCTCCGCACAGGTGCCCCCACCAAGCTGCCGCCACCACAGCCACAGGTTCTTCCTAGAAACCCGGAGCTATCGCAGCTCTTGCTCCGGCTGCTGTCGCCGCCGCTGTAACCGGAGGAGTGGACCTCGGTGAAAGGGAGGCAGGGCAGGACACGCCCCTGAGTGAGGCTCGGAGCCCGAGGGAGGCGAGAAGTGGGAGGAGTGAGACGCGGGCGCCAAACCAGCCAAAGTCCACCGTGCAGGATGCCAGGCTGTTCCTGGAAGAGTCTCTGGTCTGAGAGGATCCGCGCCTGGGAACACGGCCGACTCCCTACTGGAACAGGAACTGAGGGGAAAACGCACCTAGTTTCTTCCCCCTCCTTCCTCCCTTACCTCCCCAGCCCTTCTTACTCCCACCCCTTTAACCCTCCAGCGGTTCAAGGAGCCCCGCGGGGTCCAGTGGAAATCCCCAGCACAAGGAAAAGTCGATGTTTTGCAGGAATCAGACCCAGAAGCTGACTCGAGGAACCGAGGATGCTCAGAGACAGGCAGGGTTATTTTTCTGGGATGTGACTGTGGATTGTTGGTTCCTAGGATTCCTGCGACTGCCAGCTAACACTGCCCAACTGCTTGTGTTCAGTAAATATTAATGGAACTGGGCTTACCCGAAATTAGTAAATGAAGTTCCACTATCTGAGCAATTCATGACTTTAACCAAATTTGTGGACCTGGGATTGGAAGGGGAAAGGATAGTACTTGAATTAGAGACCCAGCCTAACAGGGGCACATAGCAAAATGGACTTGAGGGTCTCAGGGGCTTCCTTCCAAGCCAGTCCTGCATACAGAGTGATTTCTCTTCTTTTCATGGATGACTTGCCATCTCCTTCTTTCTCCAAGTTTAGGACACCAGCACTTCCTTGACTCTCAACTGTCCCAGGGCTTGTGGATAAGATTTCACCTTTGTGGAAGTCTTGTCTTTCTGCTGCTCTAGGGACGCTCCACATCCAACTTAGTCTCATCTAGGTAGGCTGAGAATAACTTCAGATTTCCCTTGGGCCTTAGTGGTTAGCATAGGTGATTTGCCAGTTAAGAAGAGCAGGCAGATAACACTTGTTTGAAGTCCAAGGGTCTCCTCTTTTGTGAGAAACAAAAGCAGTTGGAGAACCATGTGGTTTCCCGGAACAACAGAACAATCTAGAAGCGCTCTTACTGGATGCCACAATGAGGGCAATAAAAAAGGGCTGCGGAGCAGGTGGATAGCAACTTTTACAGGCTTCCACGTGGCAGGCACCCAGAGGAGACTTACACAGTGAATAAAGCTTACTCCTGGAAGGTGTCCTCAGACAAGGTGTACTGAACACGCCCTGTGTTGATCACTTTAAATTAACATATTAATTTAATTCTCACAATGGACTTATCAGGTGGTGACTCTTAGTTTCCTCTTTTAATGATGGGGAAACTCTGAGAAGCTGAGTAACCTCCTTAGGATGCACAGTCAGTCGGTGCCAGAGCTGGGATACAAAACATTTAGTTTGGCTTCAGAGTGAGGCACACTCTCAGCCACGTCACCAAATGTCTCCCACTAGTGTCAACCAAGTCCTACCTGTGCTATGATTTGGGCCACCAATCAGAAGGAGCGGAGAGGGAGAGAAGAGGCACTTGTTCAAAATGATGAAGGGCATGGCCTTGGCCATGCAACTGGGCATGCAACTGTGGACAAAGACTCTGCCTTCGCAGAGCCTGCACTATGGTGGGAAGACAGTAAGTAAACAAATAAGAAAATAAATATGCAGAATAATACAGCATCAGTGATAACTGCAGTGAAGAAAAACAAGGTTTAGCAAAAGATTAAATAAAGGGATGAGGTAGTGGAAAGGCCTTTCTGGGGAGGGAACACTTGAGCAGAGATCTGGTGAAAATGAGGAAATGAGTTATGTTGATATCCAGGGAAAAGAGCGTACCAGGCAGAGAAAGCAAGAGCTCAACTATAATGTGTTTGGACTATTTAAGAGCAAGCAGGCAGATCAGCTAAAACTAAACATAGAACTAAAACTAAACAGTGAACTAAACATAGAATATTGGTAGTTTGCAGCCAGCTGTATTAATTTTGTTGTTATTATTATTATTATTATTATTATCCTAACCTAATTGGAAACATCACTGCATGTGGCCACACCTCTGGCAACTTGAGTGATCCATCAATAAAGACGGTCAGATTGTTATGCTGGAACTAGCTTGTAGGGACTTTCTAGAGTTAATTTTAGCATCTCTTTCCCATTCCATGTTCAACGACATGATGTAGCCTGCAATCAGCCATGATGTGACTATTTACACATGGAAATCAACAAATGCTATGAATCATGATTTTTCCCCAGATTGTTTGTTGTTAAACATTTACCAGCACTCAGTGGAAAAATTTAATTGTCCACCAAATTTTGAATAGATAAATAACATGTAGCATATTTATATGTTAGAATATTATTTGACTGTAACAAGGAGTGAAGTACTGATACATGCTACAACTTGGATGAAAGTTGTAAACAGTAAGCAAAGTGAGAGAAGTTATTCACAAAGAACCACATATTATATGATTTCATTTATATGAAATGTCTAGAACAGGCAAATCCAGAGACTCAGAAAGCATATTAGTGGTTGCCAGGAGATGGGGGAAAGAGCAGATGAGGAGAAAGTGGGTGATCGCTAATGTGTATGGGGTTTCTTTTTAGGATAATGAAAATATTCTAAATTTTATTGTGGTGATGATTGCACAATTCTTTGAATACATTGAAAACATTGAGTTGTACACTTTAAATGGGTGAGTTTTGTGGTATGTGAATTACATCTCAATAAAGCTGCTATAAAACAACACCAAAATTTTAAGAAGCATACAACTTGTCAGAATATAGCAGCAGTGCTGTGCCTGGAGGCAAGAAAAGCACAGAGCATCCTCAAAGAAAGGAGAGAAGTGGACCAGACCTGGGCTGCCTAGACACATAAGGCTTAAAAAATAGAGACCTCTTTGATTCCATCTTCATGTATTCTTTATACCAGCAATTGTTTACCATGTCTTGCGGTTCATCCAGGTTCTGGGGACAATAGACGTCTAAGACAAAACCTCTCCCTTCGATTGAGGATCTCACAGTCTATAGCACCGAAGGTGGGAGCAGAGAATACCGGGAAGGGGAGGAAAATGAATTAAGCATTTCTGGTTTGGTTTTGAGCTGGCTGTAGCTTTGGTCCCCGATTGGTTCATGAGGTCACAAGAAGTCGGTGCTTGGGGAAGAAAATGAGAAAGTGACAGAGAGCACTCGGGAGGTAGTCCAGAGAGCCGTGAAAGAGATCTGCATAATAAGGTATACGGCAGTATGGCCCCAATTACTCTTTCCTCTTTATTCTCAATTTGTAGAATAGTATGTGTATTATTAGTCATGGTCCCAACAGGAAACAGGGCACACTCAAAGTAATTCCAAGAAGTTTATTTTACAAAGGGATTAATTATAAAGAGGAGTACAAGTAAATCACAGGAACAGTGAAAGAACTTGGGACTCACAGCAGCAGAGAAGTCACCACCCGTAGAACTGATAGGAGGAGGGAGAAAAGGGTTACCAGGACCCAGAAAGAGAGAGGCTCGTGTAGTGACAACAGCCTTGAGAGGACCAGGCACAGCCTGTCAGAGGACACTGACAGCTCAAATTGACCTCAAAGGAGGAGTATCAAGAATAAATACCTCAACTTCAGTCTCCTCCCTCCCTCCTATTGTGACCAGACCCAACTAGAAACTACAGGGTACAGGAGTTTGTTAATGGAATCTACTCATAGAGGTTGCCCTCCCTGGTCAGAGAGTAGGGGAGGACAGAGGAAGATCTGGAGGGGAAATGAAAAATATTCAGCCCAGTATGAAACCTCGAAGAGGTCCCCCTAAGAAATAATGGATGCTATAGCTTCAAAGAATGTGCTGTGTATTCTGTCATCCTCTGCTCACCTGCTAACTCCACCAAAACTATCTGTAATACACTCTACAGTATCATTTGCAGTCAACAGAACCCTTAAAGGCATTGACCTTGAAAATATATGCTATTGTGAAAATGAGTCAGCTAAAGCAAGAAGCTCCAAAGACTCCCTCCCCATCCCCCCTACCTCTTTCCACCAAATTATAAATATTGACCAACTAGCCTCTTATTGGAGAAGACACAAGGGCTATCTATTTGTGGTTTTCAAGCATAAGGGCATTCTTTTTTATCCAATTATTCATTACTTTATCACTGCCATTGTCAATTAGCATTTATGAAGCACTCAATATGCAGAGCACATGCAATACAACTTTTGTTATTACAAAGAGGGCCTTTAAACTTTAATACTGGATAGAACCTTAGAGATCATCTAATTCCCCACTTTCATTTTGCACATGCAGAAATTGAGATCTGCAGTAGACACACAACTCTTCTAAAGTCAGCTGCCAAACACAGCCTCTGACCTGCTCTTGGTTCCGTCCCACACTCATCAACATCCCATCCCACAACTTGTTACCAACCCCTTGAAGCACAATGAACTTCTGCCTCCTAAGCTTCTCTCCTAATCATTTCATCTCATAAAACAGACTTTCATTGTGTGACCAATAGGCATCATTAGAAAGGTTAATGCAATTTTCAAAATAAAAATTCACTTTAAAAAATTATAATTGCCATATTATGATTTAGGAAATAGGGGTCATTGGGATCAAAAGAAGGTGGGTTATTCAAATTCCAAAAAATTAAAATCTCTGAACTTTAAGTTCCACAGAAATGTTTATCTCTATGGGAATTTAATGTCAGAAGTGGCCACAGTCTTCACCAAGCCCCAAACCCAAGGTGCTGCAATAGTGGGGTTCTCAGGAAAAACAGAACCATAGGATTACATATAGCAAGATGATAGATAGATAGATAGATAGATAGATAGATAGATAGATAGATAGATGATAGATAGATAAGAAGGAATTGGTTCACATGGTTATAGAGGCCAAAAAGTCCCATGATCTATAGTCTACAAGCTGGAAATCCAGGAAAGCTAGAGGTGTAATTCAGTCTGAGTTCGAAGGCCTCAGAGAAAGAGGAGCAAATTATGTAAATTCCAGTCCAAGGGCAGGAGAAGATGAGATGAGATGTCCCAGTAAGGTAAACGGACTAAAGTAGAAAAAAAAGGGGGTGAATTCCTCCTTCTTCCACCTTTTGTTCTATTCGGGCCTTCAGTGGAATAGATGATGCCCGTCCACACTGGGGAAAACAATCTGTTTTACCTAGTCCGCCAATTCAAATGCTAGTCTCATCTAGAGACATCTTTAGACACCCCCAGAAACAATGTTTAACCTGAGCAACTCATGGCCCACTGAAGTTGACATTAATTAAACTATCAGAGATGTCTTACCTGGTTTTAAATATTCTAAGGACCTTTTTCCCCCACTCTCTTTATGTAGAATTTCAACATGTGTCTGTTTAAATTGTCATTCCCTGTCCTATTACTGATTTCACCTTAATCCAGTGAAATTTTATAATCCATAGTAACTCACAAGAGAATGATAAATATAAAAAGTTACTGTGTGAATTAATATACAAGGTCTGTCTGGAAAAAGTGCAACCATTGTTAATGTAACTAGAATGATTTGTGCAACATCGACGTAAACTGGCAGCCAAGGAGAGTGGACTGGAATACACATGCATGAACAATGATGACTTCACTGTACTGGTCAGCGGGAAATGTAGACACTAGTGAGTGAGCATTTGTACTGTGTGGCCGTCACATTCAAAATGACTGAGCATGTAGAGCAATGGATCTGCATCACATTTTTCATTAAGCTTGAACATTCCTCCTCAGAAACTATTAGGATGATTCAGAAGGCTGAAGCTATGGGCAACCGGTGATTGGCAGCTTCATCACCACACCGTGTGCACTCACGCATCACATCTCATGCAGAATTTTTTGGCAAAACATCAAATCACCCAGGTAACTTAGATCCCAACAGCCCAGATTTGGTGCCCTGTAACTTCTGACTTTCCCCAAAACTAAAATCACCTTCAAAAGGGATGGGATTTCAAAGCATTGATGAGAATCAGGAAAATATGACGGGGCAGCTGATGGTGATTGGGAAAATTATGTGAGGTCCCAGGGTGCCTACATTGATGGGGACTGAGATGTCATTGTCTTATGTACAATGTTTCTTGTATCTTGTATCTTCTTCAATAAATGTCTCTATTTTTCACATTACATGGTTGGATACCTTCTGGACAGATCTCATATGTGAGTCAGGATAAATTAGATTAGCATTGTCCAATTGTACATTTGGGAATGAAGTACTTCCTTCACTGCAGGAGAAAAAACTGTAATATAAATTCTGAAGCATTCATTGACACACTACTTGGACAAATATAGCTGTGTTACAAAGCATGATTGACTAATTCCAAGTGTCATTGACCAAATTAACAAAGTACCCTCAATAATTCTTATGCTCTTGGCAATATCGTGTACAGTACATTGTAATTATACAATTAGTGTTTAAAATACAGTGGTACCTCAGTACTTGTCATTAATTCATTCTGGAATTCATGATGAGTGCCCCCAAATCAACAAGTACCAAACAAATTTTTCTTTTTTTTTTAAAGATTTTATTTATTTATTTTTATAGAGGGAAGGGAGGGGGGAGACAGAGAGAGAGAGAGAGAGAGAGAGAGAGAGAGAGAGAAACATCAATGTGCGGTTGCTGGGAGACATGGCCTGCAACCTAGGCATGTGCCCTGACTGGGAATCGAACCTGTGACGCCTGGTTCGCAGCCCACGTGCTCAATCCACTGAGCTACACCAGCCAGGGCAACAAATTTTTCAAGCAATGAGTGATGAAGCATTTTCTCTTGGAGGGCAGCATCATGACTCATACAAGTTCTACCAAATTTGATAAGTCCCACAACATTTCATTTCTAAAACATTTTTTTTTGTCAAAATGCAACAGATACAGGGTTTGATGAGTTCCAAAGCCTATGCCTACTGAGGTATGACTATGTAAAATGTTAATTTTTCTTGTTTACTCCATTTAAATTATCTTTTTCTTTCCCTTCCCTCACTGTTAACATAGTTGAGCTATTTTTCCCCAATTACCTTTGAACAAAATACAACTTTCATACTTACCATCTGTTTCCTTGCAATTACAGCTCCCACTGCTGTGCTGTCCGATATGGCGTCCACTAGACACACACATGTGGGTAATTAAATTTTATTTTAATAAATTAAAATTAAATAAAATCATAATTTTATTTCTTTTGAAAAACTAGTTCCATCTCAAGTGCTCAATAGTCATAGATGGCTAGTGGCTACCTTATTAGACTGTGTAGATGGAGAACATTTCCATCACCTTAGAAAGTTTTACAGAGGGTGCTGCTCTAAGATCATTTGTGGCTCTAAGATTCTGTTTTTACTCACTGATCCATCAATGGCCTCCAAAATGCCAAATCCAATGGTCTATTTTAATCCTCATACCAGTTTTATGATAGTCCCCTGTTCTTGAAACTTTTTCTCAACAGCACCACTTCATGATTATTTATTATTTGAATTTATCTGGATAACATTTTCTCAAAACCATGACTAACCATTGTTCCTCGGTTTATCTCACTAGTTTTCCAATCTCCTGTGATCTTCCTTAATTCTTGCAATTACTCATTTGAGGTCCATTCCCATTACTTCAATTGCCATCCCCTGTTTTTTGTAGTCCCCATTTCATATATTATGTTCCAAGGTGATTCAGTTTTCTATCAACAGATGCTGTACTGCCATAACAAAATACCATAGACTAGGTGTCTTAAACAACAGAAATTTATTTGCTCACCTTTCTGCAAGATGGAAGCCTGAAATCAGGGTTCTAGCATGGTTAGGTTCTGGCAGGACTTATTTTCCTGGCTTACAGATGGCCACTTTCTCACTGTGTTCTTACACAATAGTAGAGAGAACAAGCTCTCTGGTGTCTCTTCTTATTAAAACACTAATTTCATCAGACAGGGGCCTTGTCCTCATGATCTAGCTGACCCTAATTACCTCCCAAAGGCTCAGTCTCCAAGTCCCATCAAATTGGGGGTAATAGGTTCAACATATAAATTTTGAAGCAACACAAACATTTAGTCCATACCATACACAACAAACCAGTTCAAAATTTGGTTGCTTAAAACTAAGATTTTTTTTAACTTTTCACAGTTTTGTAGGTTGACCAGTAGTTCTTCTGTTCCACTTGGTATTAAGCACTCATGTGGCTGAGTCCAGCAGGCAGTTGGGCTGCACTGGGAAGTCAAGAAGGCTCTTGCACACACCTAGGGCCTCCAGGAGGCCATCTTCCTCATAGTGTCTCATCCTCCAGGTCTTCTTCATATAGATTCTCTCTCCAGTGGGGCATGCTGTCCTTCTTTCCAGTGTGGTAGCTGGGTTCCAAAGGGTAGTGTTTCAGGAGGATGAACCCAATGTACAAGAGCTCATCAAGCTTCCATCATACTTCTTAATGTCACACTGGCCAAGGTCAATCATATAGCCAAGCATAGAGCCAGTCAGAAAAAGGACAAAGATGTAAATACCCACAAGTGTTATTCACTGATAACCACAGCCAACCACACAAGCTTTCTCCTGAATCCCCAGACCACATTTCCAACTGCTCCAAGACCTTTGTTCCTAAATGTCTCACAGACATCTCAAATTTATCATTCCAAGATCACTCTCACTCCTCCTCACTTTAAATCAATCAATCCTATGTATTTTACCCCAAAAACTTCTCTTTGAACCCTGGTTCTCTTCTCCAAATCCACCTGCCTTAAGTCAAGCCTTCATCATCTGTTCATTCTCTACCAAATAATATTGTCTTCCATATAACAAGTATAATAATAGCACATCATTGCTTATAAAGTCTTATTTATAGTACTCAGTCCTTGTCAACAACATATAGTACATCAAATGACAGGCTCCCAAAAGATATGTCCTCCCAGAACCCAGGGTGAATATGACCTTATTTGGAAAGAGTATCTTTGTAGATGTAATTTGGGTTCACCCTAAGTGAACCCTAGATCCAATGTCACTTTTCTTTGTAAGACACAGGAGAGAAGACAGAGACACGCAGAAAAGAAGGTGGTGTGAAGACAGAAGTAGAGATTGGAGTGATGCATCTTTAAGCCAAGGAACTTCAAGGACTGCTGGCAGCCACCACAGACCTGAAAAGAATAATGGAATAGATTCTCCCGCAGAGCATCCAGAAGAAAAAACAATCAACCTTCCCAACACCTTGATTTTGGAGTTCTGGCCTTCATAACTGTCAGGGAATAAGTTTCTGTTGTTTTAAGCTACCACGCTTGTGGGGACTGGTTATAATGGCCCTGGGAAACTAATATAAGATCCCTCATCAATGCACCTCTCAAACTTTTTTTTCTGTTAAAAGTTATGTGAACTGTCACATCCTATACAGCACAGTAAGACACTTCCATAGTAAGAAGCTGTGTTTCATCTTCCTGTGTGATCTATCCTCCTGCTTCCACACATTTTGGTCAGATGTTTGCCATAAACCCTTTAATACTTGGTATTGATTCAACCCAACATGATGCATTTTATTCTCCATTTTAAAAAAATTTATACTACAGTGCATTTTATTATTCTTTTATTTATCTCTTCTTTTTTTCCAATTCAGAAATTAAAGCCACTCTGAGCAATAAGCCCACCTGCATTCATAGTTGCATTAAAAAATATAAATACCCAGAAGGTAAATTTTTAAAATTTCAAAGATATCTAGGTAAACAATAAAGTCCCATGAAGGTACAGAAGGAATATAATGCCATAAATGTTTTAGATATTCTGTTTTCTTCTTAGAATCAATAGAGTATTATGTCTCAGAAGAAAAATCATCAATAATCAAAGTATCTTGCTGAAGAATGATTTGCTGATCAAATTGATGGGCTTTTAACTGTTTCAAATGTTTTCTTTATGTTTGGAGACTCAAACTTAGAAGAATATGGGCAAATTCAATATTTAAAAAATTCCTTGAATCTTTATATAGGTAACTACTAAAACTATCTTAAACAATCAAGTGTTGACTTAGACATTGAGGATATAAAATAGTGTAAGGGTTATCCATTTCTTCAAAGAACATTTCTAGTCTAGCTAGGGAGATAGGCTAATTACATTAAGTACAATTGACAATACAAGATACCATTGATAGAGCATGAGAGACAAGGAAACGTATAAAAGAAATAAGAAATATTCTTAAATGACATAGGATTATTTACATTCAGTAATAATTCATAAGTAACATTAATATTCAAAGTGTAGATCTAGTGATCAGAACAAAAAAGGAAAAATGAGGAGGAAATTCAACCATAGATGATTTGTTTTCATTTAAGGAACTAATATATAAGAAAAAGAGTAGAAATAAATGTGAAATACTGGCCCTTTCTTCTTAATTGCCATGCCTTCATTCACTAAATCAGAAGTAATTAATCACTCCAGGCATTGCTCTGCATATTTTATAGGGAAATACTATAAGAATAGAATAAAGATACCTTATCATTTAAAACATGGCCTCCATTTGTCTCATCTGTTATTTATGGTTTGATTCAAAGATGAAATATTACTCCCATAAGTAACTTTAGTAGCAACTAACATCAAAAAATAAACATATTACTCTTAATTATTTATTTTATTTTTTTGGTGATCATGATAAATGAGAGAGCCAAACAGCTACAAGTTCTAAATAAACATTTTTTAAAATATACTATATGTTAGTCCTAAAATATTTATGACATTTTTAATGTCAAAATTTACCTTTCCAACTGCCCATCAAGGTGGAAGCATGGGTAACCATGACTCGACTCCTCACACAGCCACAGCAAAAATTACAACTAGACTACAAAACTACTGTCACCCAAAATTGTCAGAAAATTGAGCTGCATGGAAATCCAACAACCAAGGAATTAAAGGAGTCAAATTCATTCAGATGGGTAGGAGGGGCAGAGATACAGAGACACTGAGAACAGGTGGTCCTACACTCCTGTGTGGTAGATAAAAATCGGGAGGGTTATCTTGGGAGCAAGAGATCCATGCCCCACACCAGGCCTCCCAACCCAGGGTTCCAGTGCCAGGAAAATAAGTCCCCATAACTTCTGGCTGTAAAAATCAGTGGGGGTTTGGGCAGCAGAAGAAACTGTCAGATTCTCAGGCATCTCCTTTTAAAGGGTCCGAAACAGACTGAGGACTTACACAGACTCATTTCCTCTGGGCTTCAGCACCAGGGCAGCAGCTGGAAGCGCACCAGTGGCATATGGGGAGAAACTGAAGTGTCTGGCATCAGGGCAAGTACCAGGGGACAGCTGCCTCCCAGACAAATCTTGGGAGGCCAGGCAGCATTGGCCCTTTTCTGAGCCCCCTCCCCCACAGAGCCACAGAGCCACAGAGCAGCAACATCATATTGGAGACTCCATCAAATCTGGTTCACGTGGGTTGCCCCGCCCAGGCGATTGCCTAAGGCTCCGCCCCATCCAACTTACGCACTTTTCCACAATAGGCCATGCTACTAAGACGGAGTCAAAGCAGCTCTACCTAATACATTTGTTTCTAATACATAGAAACAAATACAGGGAGGTTGTCAAAATAAGGAGACAAGGAAATATAGCCCAAATGAAAGAACAAAACAAAACTCCAGAAAAAGAACTAAATGAAATGCAGATAAGCAATCTATCAGATGCAGAGTACAAAACATTGGTTATTAGGATGCTCAAGGAATTCATTGGGTACTTCAACAACATAAAAAGACCCAGGCAGAAATAAAGGTTATACTAAATGAAATAAAGAAAAATTTACAGGGAATCAACAGCAGAGTGGATGATGCTGAGAATCAAATTAATGATTTTGGAACACAAGGAAGAAAAAAATTCAATCATAACAACAAGAAGAAAAACAAAATTTTTTTAATGAGAATATGGTAAGGAGCCACTGGGACATCTTCAAACATACCAACATTCAAACATAGGGGTGCCAGAAGGAAAAGCGAAAGAGCAAGAAATTGAAATTTATTTGAAAAAATAATGAAAGAAAACTTCGCTAATTTGGTAAAGGAAAGAAACATACAAGCTCAGGGAGCACAAAGAGTCCCCAACAAGATGTACTCAGAGAGGACCATACCAAGACACATCATAATTAAAATGCCAAAAGATAAAGAATTTACCTTTTCAAAATATATACTCAAAATTAAAGACAGGTTGAACTTGGAGAAACTATAAATCTTTTGCCAAATCAATCTTATTAGCATAGAGTGTAATGTAAAATAGTAGCTAACATTATCAGTTATCATTTTGGAAACTCTAGCTACATAGAGCCGTGTGCTATATAGGAAGAGATAATGAGTGTACCCTGTGCATTGTGCAGCTGGTCAGTACGAGATGGAGCCTGATGCTGCATATTTCTCCTGAAGTTTGGCCTCTGAATGACGTTCTCACTTCATTCACACACACACACACACACACACACACATCTTTTTTTCAGCATAAAACCCAATGTTGAATGAGACTTTTATAAGTATAGAATATTTCTTTACCAATTATTTTACCACCAAGAAATAGGCAAAATTAAATGTCCTTCCAGATACCAACATTATAAATATAGGAAACAAAAAACTGGCCAAGTTGTTAAATTCACACCATAACACAATAAAATATAAAATGTAGTTCATTGCAGTTTCTCACCCAAGTCCTCCTGTGAGCACAGTTAAATGTATCCTTTGTTAACAATGACCAAAACAGGCATCTGTCTCAGTCTGGCTGCCTTTTCTTTCACTCTCATCCATTTCTTCCTTCTTAAATTTCAAACTCATGTTTGGAATCTTATCCAATACTTAGTATGTAGGGTCTCTCCTTCAGGAGATCCTCCGGTGAAGTGGGAGTGTTGCTACCCACCGTCATCACAGTGGAGTGAAGGCCACTGCAGGAAGCCTCGGGCTCTGTCACACCTTTAATGATTTGGGGTTGATCTGAGTTTCTTTGTTTTGTATGTTTTCACTAGTGTCAAGCTCAGGGATGGTAAGTTACTTAACTTCTCTATGCCTCAGTATCTACATTTGTAAAATGCAAATAATTTCCCTAATAAGGTTTTTGTGAGGGTTAAATGAGTTTATATATGTATAACAACTAGAACAGTATCTAACACATAGTGAGCTATCGATTCATGTTAGCCATTCTATTACTGTTGTTCTTATGTCAACCACCAATCCATCCTCTGTAAATAAACATAAGTTTTAAATACTTATTCTATTCTTTAAGGCAAATAAATGCTGACATAAATAATTATGTAAAAGAACATAATTTTTGCTAGTTAGGGGTAATAAAAATCACTGTAGAGAAAGGTAGAGTTAAGAGAACTAAATATATGAAGGAACCCAATTGTGGCAGGAAATTTAACCACCTTAAGGAGCCAAAAAAAAATACATTGCTTACAAGGAAGACATACTTGCTTCTCAAAAGAACGTGTGGTGCAGGTTTCCATGGACTGGCCAGGAGGCACGTGTTCGCAGGAGTCTTTCCGGCAACACAACCAGCCTGGTCAGGAAGTGTCAGCGTTTCTTCCCCTGACACAGTCGCCACCATTCCTCTCGACAAGCTGCACTACTAATGACACCACGTTCCCAAAATACATGCAGAATAAGTTTTTCATTAGTTCACTGTGCTTGAAAATGTTCTTCTGTCTTGATTTTTATAAAATAATGAGATTTCTAACACAGTAAAAAAAGAATCACAAGTTTTGCTTTTGCCTTTGTAACAAAATTTTAGTGATTTTTGAGTTATCCTTTTTTCTTTTTATGAGGATAATATATGTTTGTAAAAATTTAAATATTACAAGATTATGTAAAGGAAAAGTAAAAATCTTCCATTGCCAAAAATATCCCCAGAAACACATACTTATCAGTGTGGTGTGTATCAATAATAGATAAGTAGCTATATAGATACCTTCACATATACATACATATATAAATACATATTTTTGTATGTGCATAAAAAATTATATATAAAATTGAACCATTCTATAATATTCATCTGAAATTTGCTTTCTTCACTTAACAGTGAATTACAAACATCTTTTTATATCAGTACAAATAAAATCTTCACAATTCAGAAAAATGTGTTATCTTCAAGTAAAATTAACATTCCAAGAAGAAAAACCATGTTTATTCTATCCAGATTATAAAAGAAATAACTTTGTCTTCTAAATAAGAATTTATCATCAAGTGATAAATTATCTTCTGGAGTAGTTCACAAAGGTTCTTAGACATAATGGTGAAATAGAATCCTCTAGTCCTAGCTATCAAAGAATCTCAGTTAACTAACTCTTCATGCTTCAAGTAAAATTGCACAGTAATTTGATCGTTAGTCTATAATTAATGTAAAACTGGAATATTCAAAGGCTTTCTATTTTGTCGCATCAGAATTAGAGAAGCACCAGGAGACCAGGGACAGTCAGATTGCAGCTGTTGACGTCATGGGTCAGCATGCAGACACGAGCAAGGCTGAAATGGGAGCTGGCAGGCTGCGAGCAAATACAGAAGCCAGAAAGAACAGAGAAAAGTTCATGGCAAAAGAAATCATTAAAAAAATGAAAAGGCAACCTACTGAATGGGATAAAATATTTGCAAATCATATATCTGATAAGGGGTTAATATCTCAAATATATAAAAATTCATACAGCTCAATAGCAAAAAAAAATCTTACAAACGATCCTATTTAAAAATAAGCAAAAGACATCTAAATAGACATTTTTTCAAGGAAGACCTAGAGATGGCTAACAAGTACATAAAAAGATGCAAAGCATCATTAATCATCAGGGAAATGCAAATCAAAACCTCAATAAGGTCACCTCACACCTGTTAGAATGTCCATCATCAAAAAGGCAAAAAATAACAATTGTTGGTGAAAATGTGGAGAAAAGAGAACTCTACACGCTGTTGGTGGGAATGTAAATTGGTGTAGCCACTATGGAGAACGGTGTGAAATTTTCTAAAAAAGTTTAAAATAGAACTACCATATGATCCAGCAATTCCATTTCTGGGTATCTGTCCAAAGAAAACAAAAACACTAATTCAAAGAGATATCTACACCTCCATGTTCACTACAGCCTTGCAATAACCAAAATATAGAAACAACTTATGTATCCATTGATGGATGAGTGGTTTTCAAAACTGTAGCAGACCCTGGCTGGCATGGCTCAGTGGATTGTCAGCCTGCAAACCAAAGGGTCACTGGTTCGATTCCCAGTCAGGGCACATGCTTGGGTTGCTGGCCAGGTCCCCAGTAAGGGGCATGCGAGAGGCTACCACACATTGATGCTTCTCTCCCTCCTTTTCTCCCTCCTTTCCTCCAAAAATAAAAAAATAAAATCTTTTTTAAAATAAATAAAAATGTAACAAAGTTGACTGATACAGAGATTGGTACCTAGAACTGGGGTGCTTCTTCATGGCCCTATATTCAGCATCAGATTGCAGGCAGCATGGAAACTGTTATTTGGAGCTAGAAAAATGGCTACTCATGTTATAGAGGCCAAATATTTGGTGAAATTGTTATAACTTGAACAATAGGTAATAAACTTAATGAATGTATGGCTTTAGGTGAAGAAAATACAAAACAAAATGTTACTAGTGTACCTTGGTCATTACTAGCTGTGTTAAATGAGATTCTACAAAAGAGGTGAGCTCAGGAAAATAATTGGCTTATTTAAAAGCAGGATAAAAGGGAAAACAGAGAATTCAGAAATCCCAGAAATTGCCGCCCTACGTGAGAAACAGCTACAACTATTTCTCATCTCAACTTCAGATGAAATTTAAAAACGTGCAACAAAGACCAAATAAGACTCAGTCTATAAGCAAAAAAAAAGTCTCAGGAAAAAGAATGTGACTCCATGAAAGCACAAAAGCTCAAATGTGCTAACCACTCCAGTGGTAAGCACAAAGTATCACTGACAAAGGGAATAAAATTAAAGAGCTTTTTGGAGATAGTTGTCCTATCAGAAGCACCACCATCCTAGGTTTAAAAAGGACTGTGGCTGTCAAACATATAAAAACAATCTTTGGTCTGCAGTCATTTGGGAGCTGGATGGGGCTAGATGGCTCACTCTGCCCAGCCCCTCACAGAGACAACTGGAAGTCTGGATTCAGTGGGACTCTGGGACAACGGAACCAGTGGATCTCTCATTCCCCTCTCCCAGCTGAATCAGTCTCCCTCCCTCCACTTTCTCTACAGTCTCAGGCCGCTCCCGCTCTGTAAGGTTGCTCTGTGTGGTCTCTCCAGCAGGACTGCCAAACTTCTTACATGGTGGCTTGGGCCTTACATAAATGCAGAAGTGCAAGCTGCCAGATCTTCTTAAGTCTTAGGACTGGATCTGGTACAACATCACTTCTACCACATTCTACTGGTTAAAGTGAATCAAGATCAGCCCAGATTCAATGTGAGTGGGGGCTACACAGAGGCATGAGTATCTGGAAGTGTGGTTTATTGAGGGCCATCTTTGGAGACCAGCTACCACAATGCATAATAAGAATTTATTAAATAAATTAATGATTAATTTATAGCTATTCTCATTATAGTAGAAGTGAGCACATGATGATTTAAAATTATTACCTTTTTGAAAAAAAATTTTAATAAAATAAAATTGTCATTTTTATTATCAAATGGTATTTATATACCCATAAACATAATGTTCCAAATACTATATCAAAGAAAAGGAAAATGAATCAAAAATAGACCTCTTGACAAAATTAATAGACTTTTTTAAGATTTTACTTATTCATTCATTCATTCATTCAGAGGGGAAGGGAGGGAGAAAGAGGAGGAGAAAAACATCCATTGGTTGCCTCTCACTTGCCCCCAGCCGGGGACCTGACCTGTAACCCACGCATGCGCCCTAACCAGGAATTGAACTGGCAACCTTTTGGTTTGCAAGATGACACCAACCTGCTGAACCACACTAGTCAGGGCTAATAGAGAAGAATTTTATTTAAAAGATTTTGATTCCATGATTGTGACAGTTTTTATAAAAGAAAGTTAAGTTAAATGTGAGAAAGTAAGGAGGTGGACACATGAATTTAAAATGTATGGGTCTAGCCAGAACCCCACTTAAAAAGTAGGAAAATCAGATATTTGGAAATATCTTTTTAAGTGAGAGATCTTGTCCAACCTCTCACACTTCACGGATGAGGACGTCTTGCTCTGTCTGCACCCCTCCCTCCTCCTTTTTAGTGTTTGTCACTGGCTCTCATGCCCTCAGGCAGCTCTCCACCCTACGGTAGGGCCCACTCTCACGTGCCCCTGCTGCACATATTCTGTGCTTAAATTAGGTCCCACTTTGTGGGGAGTGAGGAACTCAAGCTGAACAACTGCATGAAATTGTGACTTCAAACTCACAAGCTGATAATAATGATGACTGAGTAAAAATACACAGAAGAAAATTTGATTCTAAATTCCTACCCGTGTTCATATTTTGGAAGAATTTGATGATGGGGGAGAATAAGCGAGTGAAACATTCCAAACCACATACGTTATACACAACATCTTGTGGGACACAAGGGTTCAATTAAAAAATTATTCTTCTTGAAAAGTAGATGTTTTGTTTTTTCCCACAAGAACCACTGTCACGGGCACCGACTGGCAGTGACTGAGGAATGCTGCAGATGGTTCATCAAAACACAAGAAAAACATACACAGAGACAACCAAGTCCTGTGGAGAAATAGGGACAAAATGTCCACTCTCTCTTATGGGGAGCGTCAGGCCACCCTCCCTAGGGGAGAGCGCCCCCTTCTCCTGTCCCAGCAGGCTTTTATTGGGTTCGTTTGCATAAGAATTCAGGTAAAGCTCATTACTCATTGTCAGGAAGAAAATATCAAACAATAGACAACAAGGAAGTCTGAGGGCTTATTTTGAGTCAGGGTCAAAGAGCTGTAAAAGACTTTAAGGAACAAACTTACTTCCTCCTTGGACCCTTCTCATTCAACTGAGAGCAGTCTAAACAAAGCAGGTTTTACAGGATTTTACATATTCTTTCTTAGGCCTGATCACCCAGGGAACCCGCCCTTTCCAGCACAGGGCTGCACCACCTTGTCATTGTTTCAGGCTTAGGTGGAGCAAGGGAACTAAGGCAACCAAGAGATTAGGAGATTTTCTCTCAGACAATGAGAACTCAGGCCTCGTCAAAGCCGAGGGGTGAGAATCCATCAACCCCTTTGGCTGTAGCCCCCAAAGTCCTTTCTTGGGGGCCACCCATGTGATCGTGCCTGTCTTAGGTTGTTCCCCCCTTGGGGAATCTTACCCGTCATTGGCTAACCAACCAAGCACTGGGGGCCAAGCAGGGTGAAGTAAAAGGAGCAGAAGCGGTGCTCCTGCCAGGGAGATAAGCTTTTGTCTCCTTGCTGGCTTACGGTTCTAAGGTCGTTCCCTCAGCCTTAGTCTTGGTGGGGGTTACAGCTTCTGATACCAGGCAGGGCGGTTCCCAACAAACCACTGACTAGAGTAGTTCACTTGTTAGTGTGAAAAAGTCTTAACCACACAGGGAATAGCGATGTTCCACTGCTTTCTGAAGAGTTCTGTCTGTTCCGCCTAAAATACAAAAATAATTACCAAGTTAACTGATCTCTCGTTCTTATTTTAATTAAATGAAACCGCACTTTATTCCTCTAGATCCTTATCAAGATATATATTAGAATTGTGAATGGTAAAAGCAATAAATGTACATTTTATGTAAACATCCAGCTGTTTCTTTTCAAACATATCTTTGTTGACATGCAATCAGCATAATATTTCCTAGCCAGTGAAGTCTCCTGATTCCTGTTAACACTCCTAATAAAACAATGATGTTTACTTTTTCTTTCAGATTCCATAATCATAGGAAAGTGTATTGTAATTAACATAAATATTTTTTCTGCTGAATCATTAATTAAAGTTTAGGAGACATTGGCAGACTTTAATAACTTAACAATTTTAGATCCTCATAAACTTCATTAATCTTTCCTTCACTCAAGGTACACTACATTTAGGTTGGAGAGTGCTCACAGAGCAATCTCCTTTGAGTTTCCTATAATTCATTCACAAGGTATGCTGCGTAGATATGGTACCTGTATCAGTTCAGGTTTGACCAAGGAAGCAAAACCACTATGAGTGATGTGAATAAGAGAGTTATTAGACCCCACATAATTTGACGAGAAGCTGAAGTAATCAAGGTCTAGAAGGAAACAGCTAAAGGATCAGAACAAAGTCCCCAAGACTGTGAAGGGAAGCTGGTAAAGACTATGGAAGATTTTTGGCTCTGCAGCTGGCGATGGGCCTCTAGTTGCTATAGGTCCCCAGGGCAAGTAGTCAAGGAGGAGAGCCAGGAGCAAAGTAGGGAGAGCACTGTGAGGACAAACTGGTACCCATGTTGTCTGTTCCTCACCATTTCAAATGTGGATTATGTGGATGACCTGAAGAAGCCAGATTACCTCATCTGCACTCAGGACTCAGGACTGCACCCTGGCTCAGGACTCAGAGAGGCTGAATGAAATCTGGTAGGAGTTAAAGAAGCTGAGTGCCCCCCACTGCTGTCTCACAAAGGATACTATCAACAGATTAGTGACAAGTATGAGTTTTACCTCAGGCCCTGCACTGATCTGACAACTATAAAGGCAGTAATTACAGTTCTGCCTAACTCCACTGCTTTCTAAATCCCTTGCAGATTTCTCAGGCAACCGGCCCTAACCAGGAACCATATGGAGAAGAGAATTCTGGCAAACACAATTCTAGCTTAGCTAAATTGGCACAGGATAAAATTGCCACAGTATCTCGCAGTTTATTGTATAAATTGATCCTAAATGGATACGTTTCTAAGATATGACATATATGAGGGGGACCCCAAAAAAAACCTTGAATTTATTTATAAAAAATTTTGTATTACTCTTACATGTTTAAAGTTCAGTCACTTTCACATTACTCTCCATTTGATATAATACACCTATCGAGACATTTTCTCCACTGCTCAAAACAGATTTTGAACTTGTCAATTTTGATGCCTTTTAGGGTTTCTGCCATTTTTTGTTTCACCTCTTCCACCTCTGCAAATGTTTCCCTTTAAACACTTTTTTCATCTGGAGAAACAAACAAAAATAAAGTTGCTTTGGGGTCAGGTAAATTGGGAGATTGGGGCATAGGGGTCATGTAATTTTGGGTAAAAAACTGATGAATATACAGCATAGTGGGGGCAGGTGCACTCATAAATCACCCATCATGAAATGGGCAAACGCATTGAGCCTTCAAAAAAATTCACTGAAGCCAAACACAGCCTCTCACAATAACACCAGCTAGTGCACTGATACAGATGGGTTCCTAGAACACTCACCTAGCAGGGGAAGCCTGCACTACAAGAGGCCCACCCTCCAGAAGATAATTCCATTTTGGGGGGATTCTCCCTCATATTCATTCAATGATAAAACCTGTCAAAGTATAGAATTTTAATTACTGCATTTATTTGCAATTTTTTTCCTCCAAATATTTTTTCTAGCTAATACTAGGAACATTGTTAACAACAAAGAGATATTTATTTTGCTCTTACTAAGATAAGCATAAATGTAAAGCAACATTAACATCTTATGAGTAACCAAACAATTTTTAAAATGAAAGGAATCTATTTAATACTTTCCATTTCCACCCAACTGCCTTTTATCATTTTAGCTCTCCTCATACTATCTTTTCCACTTCACCTAGATCAGAAGTATTTAAACTCCAAATATAAGGCTTTCTTATTCCTCCCTGCAATGGCCAAAGCTACCAAGTCTTTCTGTCACGGTTGTATGAATCTGAACTATAACTATGAATGTAAGTTCAAGTTCCTTCTCACAGAGTTCTGTCTCATGTAAATTAGGAATGAGGCATGTTACCTAATTCTACATCCTTGCAAACCCAATTCAGCTCTGAGACTGTCAACATCCCTAGTATACTCTTGGTGTCCCTACAGATGTTTCTGCCCTCATCAAAGAATGGCTCCAGGGAGAGAGGAAAACACTCAGCTTTGCCTGAAGCCTTCTTTGTCCCTCCTACCCCCACAGGACACACATTCCTATTTAGTACTGGCACTGGGTTCCATGAGTAGTATATTCTCTCCCACGTGCCAGCAGCACGAAAATTGAGTGCGGCTCTTAGTTGATTTAAAAGAACTTTCTGGAAATCATGGCTTTTTCAGCCATGTTCTCCTCCTTTGGGGAACTTTCTGTTAGACTATCTTCTCAGTAGTGGCACCCACTAATAAGTTAACTAGCAACATATTACCCCTATGGCATGATGAATAGTCATCAGGAATTAGAGTAGGTCCAAAGTTAAACTGGGCACAAGATTTCTCTAAGTCTCAATATAGAACATAAAGTCTTCCTTACATGGATGTTGCCTATAAAGTGAAAATGGAATAATGGATGTCCTATCCTCACCCATAATGTTCCATGTCCCTTGGCCAGTCTATTACCTGCCTTTCTCTCTCTCTCTCTCTCTCTCTCCCTCTCTCTCTCTCTCTCTCTCTCTCTCTCGGTTTATTTTATTTGCATTCAAGAGAGGGGAAGACAGACAGAGACATCAATGGGAGAGAAACATCGTCAGTTGTTTCCCGCTGCACCCTGACTGGGGATCGAACCCACAACACAGGCATGTGCCTGGACCAGAAATCAAATTGTCATTTGGTTACAGGATGATGCTCCAATCAACTGCACCACACCGGTTACAGCCCCATATCTCTCTTTAGTAAGGAAACAGCTTCTGCTTGCAGTGACCATGTAACTTGGGTGAGAGGGTACTTGTAGGATCACATAGAAACTTCAAGGGAGACTTCTAGCCAAGATGGCAGCATAGGCAGACATGGCTCACTTCTTCCCACAACCACATCAAATATACAACTAAAATAGAGAACAGCCATCACTCAGAACTGTCAAAAATCAGGATGAATAGAAGCCTGACAACTACACAACTAAAGAAACCACATCCATCCAGACTCGTAGGAGGGGCACAGATGCAGAATGGGCTGGCCCCATACTACATGTGGTAGACAAAAATTTGGGAGGGATATCTCAGAAGTGAGGAGTCCCAGCCCCACACCAGGCCCCCCAGCCCAGGGTTCCAGTGCCAGGAAGATAAGTCTTATAACTTCTGGATGCAAAACCAACAGGGATTGTGGTGGTGAAATAAACTTCTGGAGCTCTAGTCAATTTCTCTTAGAGCCCACACATGGAGTCACCTACTCAAAATCACTTCCTCTGAGCTCCAGCACCACGGTACCACCTTAAAAGGCACCACTGGCATAGTTGGAGAAATTGAAGTGTCTGTCATCAAGGCGAGCAGAGGCCTTTGTCCCTTTTCTAAACCTTTCCCCCACAGAGCCACAGAGCCAGCAAGCTGGTGCCATATCTGAGACTCCATCAACCTAGCTAATACTGTTTGCCCTGTCCTAAAGATCTCCAGAGACTCCACCCCATCCAACTTCAGGCCCAGCCAAGCTACTTTTTCATATGAATGGCTGGCCTTGGCTGATGCTGCACAACTTCCTAAATCCTCTCACACAAGCAACAGCTGGCCTCAGTGAGTCCCAGGCCAAGCACTAGCAGCAGCCAGTAGATTCACAGCTTGACTTCACCTAGGAATCTCCAAGGTGATTGGGGCACAATCAGTAGCCATCTTGGTGCTGGGGCACAAGCAGTAACCATCTCAGATTGATTTATAGCTCAGGCAGGGTGGCCCAGGGCAGAAGATAGGTGGGAGCTGACTTGGCCTCCACCATTCGGGAAACCCCAGGGTCAGCACACCCAGTGGACAGCTACAGACCATGTCAGAGCACCACCACCCTGCCCCTGCACAGCTGATCCTCCACAGAGGGTGGAGTTTGGTGGTAAGCAGTCACTGCCAATCCTTGAGGTGGGCTAGCCTGGGTAAATCCCTCCCATTGATGTACCAAGAGCAATCAAGGCTTGATTACAAGAGGAGGGTGTACTCAGCTTACACAAAGGTTGCACCTTGAGTTCCCAGCTTGTGTGACAGGGGAAGCTGTGCCACTGAACCCTATAGAACACCTACTACATTAGGCTACACTACAAAGACATGAAGTCAAAGCAGCTCTACCTAATACATAGAAACAAACACAGGGGCGCTGCCAGAATGAGGAGACAAAGAAATACATCCCAAATGAAAGAATCAAAACTCCAGAAAAAGAGCTAAATGAAATGGAGATAAGCAATCTATCAAATGTAGAGTTCAAAACACCGGTTATAAGAATGCTCAAGAAACTTAGTGAGGACCTCAGTAGCATTAAAAAAAATCTAGTCAGAAATGAAGGATACATTAATTGAAATGAAGAACAATTTACAGAGACACAACAGTAGAGTGGATGAAGCTGAGAATCAAATCAATGATTTGGAACATGAGGAAGAAAAAAACAACTGATCAGAACAAAAGGAAGAAAAAAGAAGCCAAAACAAAATGAGGATAGTATAAGCAGCCTCTGGGACAACTACAAGTGGTCCAACATTTGCATCAGAGGGGTGCCAGGAAAAGAGAAAGAGCAAGAAACTGGAAATCTCTTTGAAAACATAATGAAAGAAAACTTCCATAATTTGGTGAAGGAAATGGACATGCAGGTCCAGGAAAGCATAGAGAGTCCCAAACAAGATGGATGCAAAGAGGCCCACTCCAAGATATAACATAGTTAATATGCCAAAAGTTAAAGATAATGAGAGAGTCTTAAAAGCAGCAAGACAAAAGCAGTTAGTTCCCTACAGGGGAGTTCTTGTAAGACTGCAGCTGATTTCTC